>OX393558.1:15206478-15246478 GCA_947650365.1 Chamaelirium japonicum
AGAGAAGGAAATAGTCTGGCCATCCAAATTAAACTTGAGACCACCTAAGTGTCTTTGCCACAAATAATGAATGGCACTTGGGGAAATCATAGCTCGTGCACCGTGTCTCCAATCAAATAAGAAACCAAAACAACTCCTTTTCATCCTATCCATTATATCTGTAGAATTGTTTTTTGTATCCATTGCCTTGAAGTGCTCCTCAATTTCATTAAGGTATTTAATGCTGTTCCTTGCAGAAGCTTTACCAAAATACCTTAATCTTTCACTTAGCTCCGTGGCCACTTTCTTTTCTTCAACATTCTCTCCCTCTTCTATCTTTCTTTTCTTTTTCTTTACTTCAATAGGTTGTGTAATTATAGAAGCAGAAGCAGGGTCCCTATCACCACGTCCACGAGAACGCCCACGACCACGGTTTCTCTTCACCATCTGTAAACAAAATATATATATGACGAAACTACTATTAGTTATTCTCCAAATACGAAAATACTGTAAGCTTTGTTTGAAGAGAATTGATCTCTCAGTTTCTAGATTGAACAAAATATCCTTCCATTAGTCCATGGATACAGGTAAAGAATTTGTCAACTGACTGTGACTTTTCGGCAACGAAACATAGCCGAAATTTGTAATTTCGTCCAATTTTCGTCCAACTTTCGTCACACAGCTCAATGCAAGTCTCGGGCAGAACTGCCAGAACTGACTGTGATTTTTCGGCGATGAAAACTAGATGAAATTTGTTATTTCGTCCGATTTTCGTCACACAGGCCATAGCCAGTCTCGGCTAGAACTGACTGTGCTTTTTCGGCGACGAAAACTAGACGAAATTTGTTATTTCGTCCGATTTTCGTCAAACAGACCATAGCCAGTCTCTGCCAGAACTGACTGTGATTTTTCGGTGACGAAAACTAGACGAAATTTGTTATTTCGTCTGATTTTCGTCACACAGGCCACAGCCAGTCTCTGCCAGAACTGACTGTGATTTTTCGGCGATGAAAACGAGACAAAATTTGTTATTTCGTCCGATTTTCGTCACACAGGCCATAGCCAGTCTCGGCCAGAACTGACTGTGATTTATCGGCAACGAAAACTAGACGAAATTTGTTATTTCGTCCGATTTTCGTCACACAGGCCATAGCCAGTCTCTGCCAGAACTGACTGTGATTTACGGCGACGAAAACTAGACGAAAGTTGTTATTTTGTCTGATTTTCGTCTCACAGTTTAAGACTGTGATTTTGTTTGCGACGAAAACTAGATTAGAAAATATAGGGCTAAGGATTTGGGTCTATAGAGCATACCTTGGCAAATCCGACGAAGCCTGAAAGATGAAGCCTCAGCGACGAAGCCTCAACGCCGAAGCCTCAGCGACTGTTGACGTTGACGCCGGTCCAACGAACCCTCGACGACGGTTGATCATGACAAACCCTCGACGACGAACCCTCGACGACGCAGCCTCGGCGAAACCAAGTTACCCAGCCACGACGACGCAGCCGGTTGAGTTGGAGGTTATCGGACGCAGCCTCAACGAAGGTTGTTCGTGACGAAAACAAGACGAAAGGCTCGATTTTCTCTCAAAACTCGTAAGAAACCAAATTACCCAGCCGCGATAGGTTTTTACAGTGGTAAGGGTCAATATGTCTTTTTACCTGTTTAGTGTCACCGTGCGACCTGTTTCCCACGTGCCGGTGGCCATTTTCGTGCAGATTTTTTGACGGGGTCCATTCTCAACAATAGTTGAGAGTTGGTGGCCATTTCGGTAAAAACCTCTATATATATATATATATATATATATATATATATATATATATATATATATATATATATATATAGGGGAGGGATACTCTTACTCATGGCCTCTTACTCATATAGTTACCTATGATTCGGGCCATCCATTAGATCCCGACGTACGGTTCGGATTAGATGGGGAGTTAAAGCAATGGTGTCCACATTAAATGCCCATATTAAAAGCTCTTATTAAAAGCCCGTATTAAAAGCCCACATTTAATGCGGACACCATTGCTTTAACTCCCTATCTAATCTGAATCGTACGTCGTGATCTAATGGATGGCCCGGATCATAGGTAACTATATGAGTAAGAGGCTATGAGTAAGAGTATCCCTTCCCATATATATATATATATATATATATATATATATATATATATATATATATATATATATATATATATATATATATATATATATATATATATATATATATATATATATATAGGGTCAGGATCGGATGACCCAGCAAAATTTGACCCAACAAATAACCCAGCACCCTTTGAGGCACCTAGAGGTTTTAGAATGGGCTGATTTTTTGTAGACATGTCGTCTATGATATGTTGATCATCCTCACAAAAAATCAGCACATTCTAAAACCTCTAGGTGCATCAAATAAGATCTTCAAATCAACGGTTAAAATTGACAGTCAAAAACTCTTGATTTGAAGAGCGCATTTGATGCACCTAGAGGTTTTAGAATTGGCTGATTTTTTGTGAGGATGATCAACATACCATAGACGACATGTCCACAAAAAATCAGCCCATTCTATAACCTCTAGGTGCATCAAAGGGTGCTGGGTTATTAATGGGTCAAAATTTGCTGGGTCTATATATATATATATATATATATATATATATATATATATATATATATATATATATATATATATATATATATATATATATATATATATATATATATATATATATATATATATATATATATATATATAGGGTCAGGATCGGATGACCCATCAAAATTTTGACCCATTAATAACCCAGCACCCTTTGACGCACCTAGAGGTTTTAGAATGGGCTGATTTTTTGTAGACATGTTGTCTATGATATGTTGATCATCCTCACAAAAAATCAGCTCATTCTAAAACCTCTAGGTGCATCAAAGGGTGCTCTTGAAATCAACGGTTAAAATTGACAGTCAAAAACCGTTGATTTGAAGTGCGCATTTGATGCACCTAGAGGTTTTAGAATAGGCTGATTTTTTGTGAGGATGATCAACATACCATAGACAACATCCCTACAAAAAATCATCCCATTCTATAACCTCTAAGTGCCTCAAAGGGTGCTGGGTTATTAATGGGTCAAAATTTGTTGGGTCATCCGATCCTGACCCATATATATATATATATATATATATATATATATATATATATATATATATATATATATATATATATATATATATATATATATATATATATGATTTTGTTCTAATGAGATAGGTGATATTCTGTATATCAGGACTATATATTGGACTCTTTCCCTATATATATTGGGCTCTCTCAAAAATTGTGTATGGGACTCGAACGCAATAGAAGATGTATAACCCGATGTATACAAATATCTGTAACATTACTCAAAGAAAAATATTGTAATCGTATAATTTCTATTGGCCAGGGATGGATACCTTCTCCTCTCTTGCCAATCTACATACGGAACATCCACAGATGCAAGCATGGAAGTGACTCTGAAACCTACGACACAGAAGGAAGGTCTACGCTTGCCTCATGCCGCGTTAGCTATTTGTTTTCGTAGCGTCTAAAAGAATTAACAATTGTGTGTGTTTCCCTCGTGCAGGTTTGATCCGTCGAAATTCGATGCTATTTTCAGCAAATATGCATCGACGCATCCCGATGCATTGACATCGCGAGAGGTGTTTACAATGCTACGAGCTCAATCTTCACGACTTCACTGGATGGTAAATACTCACAGTAGCTTATGTCCTTAATTGAGAGATTTGGATAGGCATTATTGTTGATAATGTAGGTTATAGCTAGGTCTTCAACTTAGACATAGGGCACTATCATTAGCATGGAAATAAATTTCGAGAATTTATTTCGAAACCGTTCTTGAAGAAAATAAAATGTGAATTATGAGATGAATGGTAAACATGTTCAGAGATGAGCCCTATCACATCATTTTAGCAAGCCATTGCCCCTTAGAGGGTTGGTGTCAGGTTCAGAGATAGTAATAAAATGTTCTCAAACTTCATTGGATCATAGTTCAATCCACAAAGCAGATGAGTATGAGTAAGGTTTTATGATTTTTTTTTTTTTTTTTTGCATCACACAAATCTTAGTAACCGATGAGTTGTAGTTGTTTGAGATCGATCGAGAGAGCAAAATAATTTCAGGTTTTCGGCTAGATTCCATCAAAGTTGAGTATCATTCTTGAAACAGGATCGCCGGCTTCACAGAGTGGCGGCTTCTCTACTCACTGGGAAAAGATGAGAATGGTTTGTTGCACAAGGAAACCATCAGAGGGGTCTTCGATGGCAGCCTATTCGAGCAGCTTGAGAGGAATAGAGCTTCCCGTGCGAAACGATCCTAGATATCGATCTATGATCGAATTCTCGTCAATCAACGGCCTCTTGCTGTCTAGCGAAAAAACAACAACAACAACAACGGCCACTTGCTGTGATTCACATTTCCCATTGACGATGAATATCGACCGACATATCATGTGAATAGGGGGAGGTAAAAGTAGTCGAGAATTTGTGAACTTGTGTTAAAACGATATTACGATCATAGCGAATGCGCATGTAAGGTTGTAATGTTGAATGTTGGTTGTTTCAATATTGAGTGCGAAAGCCTTGTTGAGTGAATCGCAACCACACCAGATTGTACATTTCTTTGGACGGATGTGATGATGTTTGTACTAAGTAATGTGCATAAAGTTTATCCGGGTATTGCTAGGCCACGGACAGCACAGGCCCATCGTAGAACTTCAGCATGGAATCATATACCTCATTGCTTCAAATATATTAGGAAGAAGTTTTGAAGTCGGTAGCTTTTCATGGCATGTCGATAAGAGATGTCATGTACTCATGTGTACTTAGGGCTGGCAATTTCGGACCTGACACGAAGTTAGCGGGTCTGGGTCTGGGTTAAACGGGTTCGGGTTGTAAACGGGTCGACACGATAGACCCGTTTAATAAACGGGTCGGGTCCGGGTTTAGGGTCTGGACATGGTAGACCCGAGAAGACCCGTTTAAAATTCAACGGGTCGTGTTGGGTCGGGTCGGGTCTACTCGGGTCTACCCTCAATCCGATATTGTAATATATAGTATTAGCAGGTCTATCGGGTTAGGCCAGGTTGAGTCGGATCGGGTCAACTAAATAAACCCATGCAGTAAACGGGTATAACGGGTCTTATCGGGTCTACCGTTTATAAAAGGGTCGGATACGGGTTTAGGATCTAGACACAATTAGTTAAACGGGTCGGGTCGGGTCGAGGTCTAGGGGTTTTAGACACTACACGAACCAGACCCGACACGATCCATTGCCACCCCTATGTGTACTTCAATGATTTCAAGTCGTGTCAATGTTGGGAAAAATTAGGAATAAGGATGTGAGGTGTTGCCGCATTGCGTGCGATGCATCTTTGTTGGCATAATTTGTGTCCAAATCACTTGTAAGAAAATACATGTAATCATATTGTTGGGCGATGATTGCGCTCGCAACCTTGAAGATTACTCAAGTCCGACAAAGAGCATCATAAGACCTAAGAGTATATCACACGGCCCTAAAAGCTTATCCGAGTGATTAGAGATGGGTGGGATTAGTTGGACCAGGTGGTCGTCCGGACCGTTTTTTTACATGCGCCTAAGTTTGGGTTTGTAACCATTTGTACTCGTCTCTGTGAGCCCCGTCTCACCAATTTTCAGGTATAAGTTGGTTAGACCAGTTGGGCTTAATGCCTAGGTATACAAACCCATTTTCCAAATTAGGGTTTGAGGAGGCTTAGAGGGAAAGAGAATGAGCTTTGGAGAAAAGGGTGCTTGGAGCTCAAGAACCCATAGGATTTCATCTCTTCCTCCTACCTCCCTTAAGCAACGTTTGAATCCCGATTGCTTCTAAGTCGTTTGTTGATTTGTTTGCATCATTTCTATGTTGTTTTTTTCTTGTGGATTGCTTTGTTTCTCTTTGTGAAAGCTTTTGGATTATTTTTGGGTTCTTCCGATGTCATCGGGAGAGGTGCTTGATTGCATACTTGAGGTCATCGAGTTTCAAGCATCAATTCCCCTTAGTAGGTATTTTTTTGAGATTTATCGAGATTGTAAATCCTTTGTGGTCCATAGGTGGTCAACCTAGAAAGGCATCCTTATACGGGTGCTTTACAACAAGGTAAGAACTAAGAACGCCTCTGGGTGCACTCGACCTTTGCTAAGGGAGCATTATTTTGGAATTTGCCTTATTGGGAGTTGGTTATCCTCGTGGCTATGAGGATATGCATCTAGGGTCGTTCATGAGGATATTTGACGAAGGCAGCCAATGACTTAAGTGCTCAGACGGGAGCTGTGGATATCGGGCTAAGAACCAAGGATTGATGGTGTACTCCAAGCCTCCTAGGTTCTATTGATATTGAGGATATTATCCTAGATTTCTATATGAACCTTTTTGCCTAGTTGATAGCTTTCACCATTTGGCATGCGAAGTCTGGTATGATTTACCCTTGAATTTTGATGGAAAAAATCGCACCGGCTCAACCACGATAACCGACGATCTCTTCCTCGTGAGATGAACCAAAGAGAACACGCAACAACCAATCATAAGTGCAAAACAAAAACAATCACAAACAAAGAAGACGACTCGGGGATTTACGTGGAAACCCCTGAGGGAAAAAACCACAATGAGCAAATGCTCGGGGGGGAGGGGGGCTTCACTATCCAAGGCAGCAAGCAAGACGAGAGTACAACCCGACTCCTTCTCCCTCCTTCTAGATCTACACCTTTTTCCCCTCTAGGGCTCAACAAGATGAGACCCTAGCAAACCTCAAGGAACCTACCTCCTTGTAAGATTCAATCTAATTTATCCGTCGAAAATCGGTCCCTAAAGAATCTCCTCCTCCCTTGTAGAAGAAAGCTCTTCTGCTTTCTTGAAATGGCAGCCCCCAAAACTCACACACAAAAGCGTTACCAATAGCCCCCAAACAAAGGGCTTTAAAACAGAACAATCAGCAGTCTGAGTCCTTATCTGCCCGACCATACTTTTTGTTCACAAAGAGTCAGGGCCTCCAGGTCATGCACATGACTACCTGGACTCCCAGGTTGTGCGCACGACTTGCAGTTTGCTGCCAGAAAATGGGAGGAAGGCAACTCCCTTCCCCCTTTGAATCTCCTCCATGGGGATGGACCCCAACAATCTCCCCCTCCAGACCCATGCAGAGGGAGATGCCTTCAAAGCCTTCAAGTGATGCCAATGAGATCACTACAGAGCTCATGTTTCTCTCGAGTCACCATCTTCATTAGCATACCCGTCAGGTTTTTGCTAGTGTGGATCTTCTCAAGCACCAATTCTTCCTCTTCAAGCACTTCCCGAATCCAGTGATAGCAAACTGCAATATGCTTGGTCCTCGGATGGTAGGTAGCATTATTGCTTAGCTCGATCGCGCTCTGGCTATTGCAATCAAGCGCATAAGCCTCTTGCTTCATCCCCAACTCCAGAAGAAACCTCTTCAACCATAGAAGTTCCTTGCCGGTCTCATTCACGACAATATGCTCTGCTTTCGGTAGTTGACAACGCCATGTACTTCTGCAAACAAGACTACCATGACACAGCTCCCCTTGAGAAGGTAAAGAGTCAGACGTGAACCTCTTGCTGCCAATGTCTTCTGCCATATCGGCATTTGTATATCCTGTCAGAGTCGGGCTCCCCTTGCCAAAACACAATCGATACTTGTAAGTCCCCTTCAAATAGGGGTGGCAATGGGTCGTGTCAGGTCGGATTCGTGTCGTGTCTAGTTTCGGGTCGTGTCCAAAACCCCTAGACCCGGACCTGACCCGTTTAACTAATCGTGTCTAGATCCTAAACCCGTACCCGACCCGCTAATAAATGGGTAGACCCGATAAGACCCGCTTACCACCCGGGCCTATTCAGTTGACCCCATCTGACCCAATCCTACTCGACCCGACCTGACCCGAAAGCCCCGCTGGTATTATATATTATAGTAGCGAATTGAGGGTAGACCCGACCCGACCCGACACGACCCATTGAATACTAGATGGATCTTCCCGGGTCTACCGTGTCCAGACCCTAAACCCAGACCCGACCCGTTTATTAAACGGGTCTATCGTGTCAACCCGTTTACGATCCGAACCCGTTTAGTCCTGACCCAGACCCGCTAACTTCGTGTCGGATCTTATCGGGTCTGCCGTGTCGGGTCCGAAATTGCCAGCCCTACCTTCAAATATCTCAACACCCACTTCACGGCCTTCTAGTGCCCTTTGTCTGGATTTGCCATGAATTTGTTCAACATGCCTAAGGATTGAGCAATATATCGGGCCTCATGCACACCATGGCATACATGAGGCTACCAAAGGCGGACATATATGGAATCAACTCTATTTTCTTCTTCTCCTTCGCTATCTTCGGTGACAAGGCTGAGCGTAGCTTGAAGTGACCTGCGAGAGCAGTACACACAAGCGTTGCCTCCTTCATGTGGAACCTCTCATGATCACCTTCTCCATATACGCCTCTTGAGATAACTGATGGTGCCTTACCAGCTCATTGTCCATGTGGCAGTAACGGGAGATGACGCGTGGAGACATCAGGGTCCCCCTGGGGGTCGTCCTCACCTTTGGATGCACCTTGAGCGGCCTTAGTCGACCGAATGGGCAACCTTGGGTAGCCAAAGAAAAAGCCCCCTCTGGGGGTAAGCTCGAGATTCAAGGCCAACCTCGATTTTTGGGTAAACAGCATCATGACCAGAATGCGTCATGAAGTTCAAAGAACACTCCCAAAGAAGTTGGCCTCTACCTTCACAAACACCTCGCACACATTATGTCCCATTCATGAGGTACTGCGAGGCACAGCTCGCTCGGGAGCTCGCCCTAATCGCACGCGGAAGAGGTTGCCCCTGGCTAACGCCCGCAGCTCGCCCGGGAGTTCGCCCTAACCTCACACGATTGGCTCGCACGTGGAAGAGGTCGTCCCTAGCTAGCTGACGCCCGCAGCTCACCCTGACCGCACCCGATCGGCTCGCACGCGGAAGAGGTCACCCCTGGCTAACGCCAGTAGCTCACCCAGTTAGCTTGCGATTGGCTCGCTCGGGAGCTCGCTCGATCACGTAACAGCAAAGGAGTTTGCCTACTTGCCTGTGGGGGTCATCTGCAGTAAGGCGGTAACAAATCGACAGATGTCACCACCCCCGTGGAACTACATGGACGATTACGAGCCACATTCTCCAGCCAAGGTCGGTATAGAACGCTCCAGACTAAAGCCTTCCAGAACACCCACCTGGACTGGACCACCACTGCCTGGCAGGCTAAAAGACAAAGGCCATTAAGGGTTCATATGGGCTGGCACATGAAGGTGTAGAAGGTGCGGGAAAGAGTGGCCATGTGTTAGACTCTGGCGGTCTGTAAAAGGTCTATAAAGGTACGATCCCCGACTCCAAAGTACAAGTTCAAAACTCAGAAGTCTAGATATTTTCTCACTTCTAAACCTCCCCACTTTTGAACCATCACTGACTTGAGCGTCGGAGGGTCTGCGCTCCCCACGGAGCCAGCCATTCTCACATATTTCTTGCCTTGCAAGTCGGGTGGCCTCATCCGCGAAAATTTCCCCTGACAATAACCAAATTCGTTGACTGTTGCAATCCCTCTTGATCTTCATGCCCAGTATATGCTGAGCAGGACCCAAGTCCTTCATGTCGAATGCCTTTGCCAAGCCTCGTTTTAGCTCCTTGATCAAACTGACATCTTGCCCCACGATCAACATATCATCCATATAAAGCAGAAGAACGTACAATGAACTTACCTCCTTTGAATCTCTTGATGTAGACACAGTGATCCACCGCTGCCCGCTTATACTTTTGAGAAGTCATAAAGGAGTCAAATTTCATGTACCACTGACGCGGTACTTGCTTTAGCCTATACAAGCTTTTCTTCAAGCGGCACACTAAAAGCTCATTGCCCTTCACCTCATAACCTTCCGGTTGTAGCATATAAATCTTCTCCTTCAAATCTCCATGTAAGAAGGCAGTCTTGATATCAAGCTTCTCGATCTCCAAATCAAAACTCGCCGCCAATGCTAGCACGACTCAAATAGAAGTCATATTCATCACGGGTGAGAAGATTTCGGTGTAGTCAATACCTTTCTTTTGCTTGAAGCCCTTGACAACAACCTTGCCTTGTACTTTGCAATATTGCCGGTGCCATCTCATTTGAGCTTGCAGACTCATTTGTTCTTCAAGACTATCACCCGCTTTGAAGCCTCAACCAACTCATAGGTTTGATTTTTCTCTAAAGAAGTCATTTCCTCATCCATTGCCTTCTTCCAATTTACATCCTCCTTATCACTAAGTGCCTCCAGGAAGTCCTCAGGTTTCCCCTCATTTGTCACCATGATATACTCCTCCGAGGAGTACCTTCTCGACGGTTGAGGTACCCTAGTCGACCTCCTGACTTGAGGCACTTTCGGAGGTGGGAGCTCATCTTCACTACTGGTAGAATGATCATCTACCAGGTCTTCATAGGTTCCTCCATCGATCGGTTTGACAACCGGTGGGTCTTCATGAGTCTCGCCCTCTCCATCATCCACCCCTTGGCTTGGTGGAGAGGAGATGAGAGCGGAATCATCGGATTCCTCTATACCTCCACCATGGACCTTCATGGCCTTCTCTAAATCGGCAATGGTCTCTACTTCAAAGAAGATATGTCACGGCTTTACACTATCTTCTTGGCCTTGGGATCATAGAGGCGGTAACCAAATTCTTTATCCCCGTAGCCGATGAACACACACGGTGTGCCCTGATCGTCGAGCTTCAATCGATTCTCCTTTGGCATATGCATGAAGGCCCGACACCCAAACACCTTCAGTGATGGTAACTAAATTTTTTGCCGGTCCAAGCCTTCTCCGGAATGCCACCCTTCAAAGGAACCAAAGGAGACCAGTTGACGATGTAGAAGAGGTCACTACCGCCTCCCCCCAAAAATTCTTTGAAAATTTAGTCATAGATAGCATTGTACGTGCCTTTTCTATGAATGTGTGATTCATCCTCTCCGCTACCCTGTTGTGCTGAGGGGTGCGAGGTACACTCTTCTCATGCCGATCACAATAGTATTGGAATTCCTTTGAGACATACTCGTCTCTATTGTCACTACGGAGGCATTTGAGTTTCTTCCCTATCTCTCGCTCAGCCTTGGTATGAAACTTAGAGAAATCATCAAATACATTACTTTTGTTTACTAGGAAGTAGACCCATACCTTGCAAGATGAGTCATCGATAAAGGTAAGAAAGTAGTGGCACCCCCCCGAGAGTAGCAACATCCATTGGCTCACAAACGTCCGAGTGAACAAGCTCCAACACTTCCTTCTTCCTCTCCGAGTGCCCCGAGAATGACACCCGATGCTACTTTCCAATCAAACAGTCATCACAAGTGCCATAAGCCATAGAGCCAACCTGAGATGTGATGAGCTTCTGCTTTCTCAATATTTCTAAGCCCCTTTCACTCATATGACTAAGACTTTGATACCATAGCGCTGGAGTGGCCTCACTACCATTCCACTACCTTCTTGAGTATGCACCTTCATGGCCATCTTGTAAAGTATGTAACAAGATTTGCCTTTGGCAACAACCAACGAGCCTTGCTTAGCTTCCACACTCTGTTACCAAAGACACTCATATAGCCTTCTCGATCAAGAGTCAATCTCGATATCAAATTCAGTCGGAGATCCGGGACATGCCTAATATCCCGCAGAATCAAGGTGCACCCCAAACTAGTATTCACTTGGACATCTCCAATACATTAAATCTTCGAAGTACTACTATTGCCCATCTTGACATTATCAAAATTGCCACTTCGTTAGCTTGTAAAGTAGTCTCTCCTAGATGTGACATGGTAAGATGCCCCTGTGTCGATAACTCATTCGACCTCATTTGCGGAGGTGTGATAGCACTCCCCATTGTCTAACAAGACAACTACACCGTCGTCACTAGTAACAACAGTGTATGTACCTTCCTCCTCTTATGCTTCACCTTACCCTCCTTGAGATCACTCTTGAACTTGAAGTAATTTTTCTTGAAGTGCCCCTCCTTCTTGCAATAGAAGCACGTCGTACAATTTGCCTTTAGACTTTGATCGAGCCTGCGACTTCCCCCACTAATGAGGTTTTCTATTCTTGCTCCGGCCTCGCTCTTCATTCACTAAAGCATGCGGATGATCTTCTGCATTCGCCTTCCGCCTTGTTTCCTCATTTAGCAAGGAACTATGCATAATACACAAAGTCTACTTGCCATCCAGAGAAGAGTTGCTCACCAACACAACAAGTGTCTTCCAACTATTTGGAAGCGAACTCAATAGTAGCATAACTTAAAGCTCCTTTTCCAAGACTATCTTTTGTAACGGTCAATTGATTAACTATACTCTGGAACTCGTTCAAATGATCTGACACCGACGTTCCATCCCGATACTTCAAATTGACAAGCTTGCAGATGAGCATGTTCTTGTTGCCAACTGTCTTCCTCTCGTACCGATCATAAAGCCGAGTCCACATCTCGAATGCAAAAGTAACTCCAGAAACATGATGGCAAAACACTGACATCTAGCCACTTGCGAATCATGTCGTATGATTTCCGATTCAACACCCATCATTCCTCTTCGGACATCGTCTCCGGGCACTTCGAATCTCCACCCAATGACAAGTACAAGTCCTTACAATACAAGATGTCTTCCATCTTCTCTTTCCAAAAAATGTCATGAATTAATACCATTGAAGCAAAACATACCTTCATTCTTGCTACCACTGCTCTCATCCATCTTTAATTTCTCACAGACACAAGAACAAACACTTTGTGTGCACAACCCGTGCTCTGATACCACTTGATGGAAAAAATTACACCAGCTCAACTACCATAAGCGACGATTTCTTCCCCATGAGATGAACCAAAGAGAATATGCAACAACCAATCACAAAGTGCAAAACAAAAACAATCACAAACAAAGAAGACGATTCAGTGGGTTACGTGGAAACCCTTGCGAGAAAAACCACGGTGAGCAAATGCTTGGGGGGGGGCTTCACTATCAAAGGCGGCAAGCAAGATGAGAGTATAACCCGACTCCTTCTCCCTCTTTCTAGATCTACACATTTTCCCCTTCTAGGGCTCAAGATGTGACCCTAGCAAGCCTCAAGGAACCTATCTCCTTACAAGCTTCAATCCAATCTATCCGCCGAATATCAATCCCCGAAGAATCTCCTCCTCCCTTGTAGAAGAAAGCTCTTCCTCTTTCTTGAAATGGCAGCCCCAAAACTCACACACAAAAGTCTTATCAACAACACCCAAACAAAGGGCTTTAAAACAGAACAATCAGCAGTCTGGGTCCCTCTCTGCCTAACCACAGTCATGCGCATGACACCACAATCGTGTGCACGACTTTCTATTCACAAAGAGTCGGGGCCTTCAGGTCGTGCGCACAACCACCTGGACTCCCAGGTCATGCACACGATTTGGAGTCTACTGCCTGAAATGGGAGGGAGGCAAGCTCTCTTCCCCCTTTGGGTCTCATTCATGGGGATATACCCCAACAAATTTGCGTTAAGCCATTGGTTTGATTGTTGCGCGCGCGCGCGCGCGCGAGAGAGAGAGAGAGAGAGAGAGAGAGAGAGAGAGAGAGAGAGAGAGAGAGAGAGCATCAACGTTTACCACACGGATTTATTCAATTGACCCCATCAGACTCAACCCAACATTACCCGATAGATCCGCTAATACTATAAATTATAGTATCGGATTGCGTGTAGACCCGACCCGACCCCACCCGACCCGACACGACCCGTTGAATTTTAAACAATCTTCCCGGGTCTACCCTGTCCAGACCCTAAACCCGGACCCGACCCGTTTATTAAACGGGTCTATCGTGTCGACCCGTTTACAACCCGAACCCGTTTAGCCCTGACGCAGACCTGCTAACTTCGTGTTGGGTCGTGTCGGGTCCGAAATTGCCAGCCCTACATATCACCTGGTCAATTCATACCCTACCCAAACAACAGCTTGCGAACACTTGTCTACTTCTTTTTACGAGGGTTATCAAGGGTGGCAACGGGTCAAGTTCGGGTTGAACCCTACGAGGGTTATCAAGGGTGGCAACGGGTCAAGTTCGGGTTGAACCTGAACCCTACCCATACCTATACCTATATAGGTATAGGTAGGGGTCCATACCCGATAATCATTTTGGTATAAAGAGGGTCCATGCCCGACCCATACAAAATTGAGTATAATTTTGTCTCCTCTCTTCAAAAAAAAAATATTACCATGAAATGTTAAGAAGCTCTAACGGTTTCTTATATGGTTATGAGTATGGACTTTTTTTCAAAATATTATTAAAAAACTAAAATATTTAACGAAACAGCGGCTGACCAAAACTATTTACCAACCTAGCGCTCTGACAGCCACGTGGCATGTCAGCACCGTAAAGCGAACGTGAGGATTTTTTTTTTTCTATTTCAAGTAGAACCCGATATTTGGAATACCGGGTTTAAACCTGGTATTGTGGATACCGGGTTTACCCAAAATCCAGAGAGAAAACAACTAAAATCCAGAGTGAAAACGGCTAAGTATGGAAACTTTATACAAGAGGCTTCAGTTAAACTCGGTATCTAGATTACCGGTTTTAAACCCGGTAATCCAAATACCGGATCCTACTTCAAACAAAAAAAAAAAAATCTCGTGCTCACGTGGCTGTCAGAGCGCTAGGTTGGTAAATAGTTTTGATCAGCCGCTGTTTCTTTAAATATTTTATTTTTTAATAATATTTTGAAAAAAAAGCCCTATGAGTATTGAGCTACTCCATATCCATACCCAAAAGTTGGTCGGATAGAGTTCCTATACCCATTGCCTACATATACCCTTAGTTTTGGGTTAGGTTCAGGTCGTGTTCCGGGCTCCATTGCCACGCCTAGTTAGAGGGGTGGGTCATTATTTGTCAATTTGCAACCATGACCCCTAAGGATGGAATTGTCATTAGTGATATTATTCTGTCCTAATTTGTCCTTAAGGAGGCAACAAGGGGTCTGACTAGTTAGGGCAGCACATTTATAAAAAAATAAAAATCATATCCTACCCCTTTGTGTCATGGATGAGGGCAACTCAGACCCTTTGCCGCCTCTGATCATGGCTTGTAGGATGCTGCCCACCTTTGTTATCCGCCCCATGAAATCCACCTCCGTCGCCTCCTCCTCCTCTTCCCCTCTCCTTTTTCGTCTTGCTGCACTCGACATTGCAGGCACTCGGTCATGCAATGACGAAATGTAGCTACAACTCATTTGACAATATGAGGCCGAGTGCTCAATGGTGGCTGAATGGGATGTAGTTGCACTCGGCATCTCATGGCATAGTGCACAGGTTAGGCACTCAACCTGCAATCGCCAACTACAACAAGAGGAAGAAGGGGGGCCGGAGGATGAGAAAGAAGACCAAGAAGAAAGGAGGAAGGAGGAGGAGGAGGACGGAGTGGTGGCGGTGGGTCAGTGGGGGACTGACGACGAAGGATCGGCGGTGACGGGCCGGCGATGATCTGCACATGTAAAGCCGGTGGTCCAGTGACGACTTGCTTGGGTGGCGGCGACGACAAGCCACGATAGCGAGCAGTGGTTTACAACACACATGACTGGCTAGTCTGGCCCTGCTCAATTGCAGATGCTGCCCTTGGTAATTTACAGCTGCCCTAGGTAATTGTGTTGCCCCTAGTAATCTCCGTGCTGTAAATAGCCAGCAACAAGAGTGTCTCTAGAGCGCTGACAGGGCGCGGGAGGCAAGCCTCTCTTCAACCATGGCGGCACTCCCATGCCGCTTCGGCAGCCCGGTTCTCTCCGACCGCCCATTGTTCACGCCAAACTCCTCAGCTTCTCTCGGAAATCCTTCGGCCTTCCGTTCATCCCTCACCTCTCGGCAGCCGGGATTGGCCGCCGGACCCTCCTGGTTTTCCGGCGGAGAGGCACGGTTCTTCCATAGCCCCACCCCCCAATTCCTCCGCCCCGGTCGGAGATACTATCGGCGGCAACGAACCGCAATCAGGGCCAAGGCGACGGATTACTACTCCACGCTGAATATCAGCAGGAGCGCGACGCTGCAGGAGGTCAAGAGCTCCTACAGAACCCTCGCCCGAAAGGTGCTCTTCAAAACCCTCACGAATTGCAAGTTCTCATGATTTTGGGAGGAAACAACAGACACTAATACTGTTGTGTGCTTATACAGCAATGTATGCTATGTGTTTGTTATTAGTCCATGTGCTTATACTATTTAAATGTGAAATGCAAAAGGAAAGGTAACAACAAAATCTTGGAGAATTGAGAGAGTTGGGGAATTAAAAATTGCGCCTCCCTAAATTCTTTGTTATGTTACTTCAGAATTAATTCTTCATGCTTGGTAGTTGACATCTAAGTGTTGTTACTAATTACTAGTCTGTTACTGCTTAGTTGTTAATGCAGATTTATTTTTGTCAGTCACTTATTGGCTATTCCTGTTGGTTTTAGAGTTTGGACACTTGGTATTATTCCACTCTTAGCTTATCACCAACATAGTCATAGCATTAAATAGAATCTAATATTTTTTGTTTGACTGAAATCATGTCTTAATTTTTCCTATTTTTTTCCTATCTTAAAATGATGATTGTTTAAATTTTAAAAAACAAAAACAATGAAAGTTGGACCAAATTTGTCAAAATGGAAACTTCAAACCTTGCATTATATTCACCAACTTGGATGAAGTATTTGATAAATTCCATTAATTAGATTCAGTATGATCAAAAGTGTATGTTAGAGAAAGAGAAGATCATCAAGGTTGCCGGGGTAGGAATTTTTCAGTCTTCCCTCCTCCACTACTTAATGGTATGAGATTCCTGCTGGGGAATGGTCGTCGGAGTACCCCATGTGGTGAAGATCCCGGAGGGAAGTTGGCGGAGGGAGGTATGGGCTAATGAGCTGATCTTTTCCATCCCAGGCGAGACCTGCAAGGATGTAAAGGGTCAGGAACGGCTAGCTCCCTATGGAGCATAAACCCCTCAATGTTCAAGTCTGTGAAGGTATCAAAGGGGGATCTCGAGGTGGAAGAAGAGAAAGCAGGTAGCTGGAAAATGTGATTGCTGGTTTTTCTCACCGAAGATCCAACTATTTTTTTGGGGATCCGGGTGATGCTTTTATAAAACTCGAGGAAGCAGGGGAGATCGACACGTGCTCGCCCATGTGGTCGCCAGGTAGCTGTATCAGATTAGAGCAAGGTGCATCGCCTTCAGGGCTGTCAAGTGGCCGCATCAGATTAGAACAAAAACTTACTGCCTCTCTGATGGCCCTACGAGTCACTTGTCATGTTACGAGGGAGGGGGATCCGTCGACTGCTTTCCACGTGTCGTTGGCGAGCCGGTACCGACATGCCCAATAGGTGCCGCCTTTTGACACCGTGCACGTGACTTGATCACTCTCATGCATGTCAGCCAACGCCACGCTCTTGTTGTCTACGCTAGGGCTTCGATAGCGATGAGCTTTTGTCCGTGCGAGTGAGCTTGCGGCTGTTGTTTGCTTTGGGCGAACTCCTCAAGTAGAAGGGCTGTCCAATCTCTCGACGCAGTTGTAGCAACAACCCGCCGAAAGCAAATACTCGGCATTCTCCTGGTGCCCTCTAGGGCGAGCTCTGCAGGATGCGTGCGAAGCTGCGGGATATCACTTTTGCAAGTATTGAAATGCGCATGTCTCAGGCGAGTTCCCCGCGGACATCAAGCTGACGTTTCTTTAGGCAAGCACACAGTGGAGGTCGTGCCGTAGACGAGCTTATCACTGAGATCACACAGGGCGAGCTCTCTGCTGATGTCAAGTTGACATCACCTCAGACGAACTCATTGCGGAGATCGGGTTGTGGTCGCTCCAGGCGACCTCCCTGCTGACATTATGCTGACGTCACCTTAGGTGAGCTTGCCGTGGAGATTAGAATATGGGCGCTCCGGGCGAGCTTCCTGCTGACATTACGTCTGACGAGATCCTCGCGGAGATCAGGTTGTGGTCATTCCGGACGAGCTCCCTGCTGATGTCATGCTATTGTCATCTTTGGGCGCTCCGGGCATAAGCCCTGTTGACGTCATGCTAATGTTACTTCTGCCGAGCTCCCCACAGAGGAGCGGTCACCAGGAGGTCCAGGATGACCGTCATAGTAAAAAACTTTCATGCTATGGAGGTTGGGCCGTGACCCCTTCGAGCAAGCTTTCTGCTGATGTCGCTGTCGGGCTCTGCGAATGCTACTTCGTCCAAGTGGGGCAGAGTCCATCATTAGATCTTCTATCATCGAGTGAGCTCGCACCAGCTCACGGAGGCCGAGCACAATTTCCATTGGCCTCTTGTTTAGCTTCCTCATACTCTAGCGGTTTCCATCTGTCAGCTCCTGGGTGCGAGATCCTCATTGCTTTATACAGATATGTTGTACCTGAGTGCTTCTCAAAGGGCGATTTTTGGCTGGCGTGACCACTTGGGGAGGCGGCGTCCGACATGTGGGCTTCGCTGGGCTGCCCCGTGTAGGTTGAGCAGTTGATGCTCCGGTCACCAACGTCACACCCTCCGAGAGAGAGTCACTTCCCGAGGAGCTCGACACTTCCAGGAGCCCGATGAATGTTTCGTGGAGCCTCCAGAGTCACCTGACGATGTTAGCATGTCGTCAACATGCGGGCTCTATAGCCTCTTGGGGGGTTTTTGTGTGTGTGTGTGTGTGGGGGGGGGGGGGGCTATGTGAAATGGAGCGAAATACATCGAAATCTAGCGAAATCGGGCAAAATATAACGAAATCCGATGAAGTTTGCTTATCCCAACATTGAAAAACATGCAATTTATATGCTCTCACCCACTGAAACCAACTCATAGATTTTCCAAAATCTGTGGGCTGGTTTCGGTCGAAATTCTCGAAATGTCTCTCAAAAGCCAACATCTTGTCGAAATGGTCAACAAAACTAGCCCACAGACTTTGAAATCATCCGGTTTCGGTGGTCCACCTAGCTTTAAGCCGAAATTTAATAAAAATTCACTCGAAATGATGAAGTCAAACATAAATAGTCAATAAAACCAACCCTCGGTTTTCAAAACCACCCGGTTTTAGTGGACCCCCAACTTTCGACCGAAATTTACCCGAAATGACAAAATCTATGAATCACAGATACTTCAAAATACATGAAGTACTCGTACCGGATACGTATCGGACCCGGATACGGCTCGGATACGTGTCCGATACGTTTCGGACGTATCCTGGATTTAAAAATGCCAGGATACAGCTCGGATACGGCCGGGATCGGGAGGGATACGGGCCGGATACGGTCGGGATACGGCGGGATACGGGAGGGATACGGCTGACCGATTTGGACTTGGGTTATCGAGTTTGGGTTTGGTTAAAAGTTAAACTCAAACCCAAGCCCAAACCCATTGTCCCACACTAAAAGACTTAAGGGTAAATTGCACAAAGACCCCTATAGTTTGACCGATTATTACTTACACCCCCTCATGTTTAAAACCCTACAAATGCCCCCTTTGGAGGGGGTGCAAGTGATATGTTTTTCAAACTGTAGGGGGTCTATGTGTAATTTACCCAAGATTTAACCCCACCCCATCCTGTTTTCTGTATCGAGCGAGAAAAGAGGGAGAGCAGAGAGGCAGACGTTTGCTCGCCCCCGTCGTCCGCCTGACTGCAGCCGTCCGCCGTCCGTGCCTGACTACAGCCGTTAGCCGCCCTTCCGTCACTCAACTACAGCCGCCCACCGTCCCCCTTACCTGTCCGCTGCCCGATTGCAGCCACCCGCCGTTCGCCCGTCTCTTTCCCTCACAGCCGCATCTCTCTCTCTCCCTCCCTCTCTCTCTTTCTCTCTCTCGCTCTCCCTCACAGCCCCATTTGCAGGCTTTCTAATCCGCCGGCAGGATCTGCAGGTATGCAATAAGATCGATAAAAAACAGTGATAAAATATTAAGCCAATTATGAAAATTTTATCAATTTTTTTTCAAAAAACAGTAATAAATTATAGCAATGAATATTTTTTTTATATTGAATATGCAACAACCCATGCTTCTATATTGAATATGTTCTTTATGATGCATTCTATCAATTAATAGTTCTATAAATTAATAATTTAGTATTTTATTTAAAATTTATATTTAAAAAATAATAATTTATTGCCTTATCCTTAGCCGTACCCGTATCCTACTTTTTTAAGATTTGTCGTATCGCCGTACCCGTATCCCGTATCCGTAGCCGTGCTTCTTAGGACAAAATCTATCTGAAATACCGAAGCCCCCCCGTGGTTTCGACCCTGCTTTTTGTTTCGGTCCTTTCTGAAACCGAATTATTTCGTAGAAATATTACAATTTTGATCGAAATTTGATCATGGTTGGGTCTAGTATTAGTAGTTATATATGATCTTAAATTAAAGGGAGAATAAAAATAATCTGTATGATTCATTAAGTGATAAATATATCAAATCTATCGTATGATCTTTGTTCCTCTTAAATCAACATAGTTTTTTCAAGATAGCATATGACCTTTTATTGCAACTCTTAAAATAAATTATTAATGTGTGTGTGTGCGCGCTGCATGCCATCATGGGCATCACAATGGGTTACGGCCCCTTGTTTCTGAGTCTAACCAGAAGTCTCTTCTCTTTGGAACTGCAATCCAATGGTAATTTTGTGGTATAGTCCAATTTTTACCTTGTTTAGGGCTGCTAATATGACTTGGGTTTCAATTTGAATTGAATTAGACTTTGATCCTAGTTTTGTTGGTTTCTTTTTTGTGGTAATTGTTGGACCTCTTTTTCTGGTCTACTTTAGAGTGAGGAGTTTTATTTAGTAGGGAAAAGAGTAAATTTAGAAGTGTATTGGGTTAGGGAAGTTATTAAGATGGGTTTTGGGTTGCTTTGAGTCTATATATATAATAAGGGAAGTCGCAATATGATTCATTACTTAATTTTCACAAGTTTACTTCTGTTTTTCGTAGATAATGCTGAAACATTTTTCATAATTATTTAGTGGGGGCCTCATAATTTCGTAGGTATTGTGCCTCCAAAACACCAAAGTATGACACAATAGTCCTCTCTAAATGTGTGGCGCTTCTTTAAGTTATCCTTCATTTTCTTATTCATTGTAAATGTTGTTTATCAGATTTTCTATTAATTATCTTTAATTTTTACTTTAAACTAGTTGAATCGTCTCGTTCTTAACATATGCTATGACCTGCATCCCACTTGAGCTGTCTTGAGCATGTGAAGTCAATAAACGACTAGAAAATGGACAGATACAGGCTGATGCTATCCCTTGATTGTTAGCTGTATAGTTGCCTTCAACATGGATCATGTGCAGCTGTATTGTTTGGTGGGGATAGGAACTGGGAAGGTCGTGATAATATAAGTCTTAGAAGCTGATTGAGAGCTGTCGGGGGAGAGCAGGAAATTTACTTTTTTTTTTCCTGAAGACTGCTCTTTTTTTTTTTTTTTTGAGAAATCCCTCTGGTTCCATGAGAGGGAGTTCGGCCTTAACGCCCCTAGTTGATTAAGGAAAAGACTTTTCTTAACATCTCACTTGGAATTAGCTTTATCTTTTTACTTTTACTCATTTTTCAGTTTTTTTCAAAAAGCGACAAGAAAATAAAAAAAAAATCACTGAAGTTCTTGTGGCAAGGCAATTCAAACTGAATGGTGTCTCTATCTCGTTGTTTAATGTACTAGAGTTGTACTATCCCTAGTTGTTGATATAATCTTTTGTTTCATTATAGTTTCATCCTGATATGAACAAGAGCCCTGGCTCAGAAGAAAAGTTTAAAGAGATCAGTGCTGCTTATGAGGTATTTCTTCCTATTCCCTACTTCCATTCTGTTCATGTCTCCAGAAGCTGTATACAAAACCTCAATGATACTTTTTTTCTTCTCTGGCAAAGATTCAGGCAATTTTTCTTGCTAGAAAATTCACACTTGGTTTTGCTACATGCAGTAAACGTCATCGATCTAACATATAATCACTCTATACCTATTGCAATTAGTTTTTTGATGCCCGATATCTTAAAATGTGATTTAGAAAAAGGAAAAGGTAAAATGAAGTGGTTCTTACTTCTTATGATGACATTGGACTTCACAAAATCCTTTTTATGCACAATCCCTGTAATCAGGTTTTGCCTTCATCAGTTGTCATACTCACAACCAAACTGCATCGTAGTGATGCGTACTATAACTAATGGTATTGAGGTTGTTCTGGCTGGTTCTTCACCAGAGAAGAGGTCTCAATATTCTCTTTGTTCAAATTTTTTAAAGTCTTTGTTTGCATTTTCTTTTATACTATATTGTAATGAGTCCCTCCTGTAGGTTCTATCAGATGTTGAGAGAAGATCTTTATACGATCGCTTCGGTGAGGAAGGCTTGCAGGGAGAATATGATGTCACAGGTGTTAGTTCCCAAGGGGTAAGAACATGTGCACTCTGCTCCACAACAATTCCCCCGCTCCCCTCCTCTTCCTTTCTTCTCCTCCTCCTCTCTCTCTCTTTCTGTGTGTGTATCCCTCTTCCTTTCTCCTCTTTCTCTTCCCCCCCCTCTCTCTCTCTATCTGTGCGCACACACACACACATGTATATATATATATATATATATATATATATATATATATATATATATATATATATATTTATATATATATAAGGTTGGGATCCAAGGACATGCTACTTTATCACTAAGTTAGACACGCATCATCCAAATCGTTAGATAGAGATTTCAGAATTTGTGGAGATTTTGTGAGGATGATCACCTTCCCTTAGATAGCATCTCCATTAAAAATCAGCACATTCTAAAACCTCTAGGTGTATAAATCTAAAGGGCTTTATTGACCGTACGTTTTAACCATTGATTTGAAGGGAACAGTTGATGCACCTAGAAGTTTTAGAATGTGCGGATTTTTTATGGATGTGCTATCTATAGGAACGTGATCATCCTCACAAAAAATCAACACATTCTAAATCCTCTAACTAACAATTTGGAGTTGTGTGTCTAACTCGATGGCAAAGTAGCGTGTCCCTGGATCCCAACCCATATGGGTCAGGATTGGATGACCCATCATTTTTTGACCCATACTTTGACCCATCATCCTAATTGTTGGATTCCGGTCTCAGAATTTGCTGAGTTTTTGTGAGGATGATCAACAGACCATAGATAAGATACCCTCAAATTTTTAGTAGATTCTAAAACCTCTAGGACCATCAAATGTTATTATCCTTTTCTATCGTCAATTTCAACTGTTGATTTGAAGAGCACATTTGATGCACCTAGAGGTTTTAGAATGTGCTTATTTTTTGTAGAGGTGCTATGTTAATCATCCTCACAAAAAGTCAACAAATTCTGAGACCCGAATCTAACAATTAGGATGATGGGTCAAATATGGGTCAAAAAATGATGGGTCATCCGATATATATATATATATATATATATATATATATATATATATATATATATATATATATATATATATATATATATATATATATATATATATATATATATATATATATATATATATATATATATATATATAGAGGGCTGTTACAGTGAGCTCACTGAGCTGTGGGCTGCCGGGGGGGAAAGTGAGCTGCGGGTATTTTGACCCCCCAAGAAGTTATGAAATTTGATGAAATTTGGTGAGGTTGTTGCCTAGGATAAGATGATCATCCTCACCAATTTTCATCAAATTCCAAAACTTCTGGGGGGGTCAAATAGTCGAAGCAATTTCTGCCGTCCGCAATCACCGTTAAAATTGCTTCGACCATTTAACCCCCTTAGAAGTTTTGGAATTTGATGAAAATTGGTGAGGATGATCATCTTATCCTAGGCAACAACCTCACCAAATTTCATCAAATTCCATAACTTCTTGGGGGGTCAAAATACCCGCAGCTCACTTTCCCCCCCGGCAGCCCACAGCTCACTGTAACAGCCCTCTCTCTCTCTCTCTCTATATATATATATATATATATATATATATATATATATAGGGGCATGCTATGCTGCGGCATGCGGTACGTGCGGCACAGCACCGCAGCCGTCTGATGCACGCGCTGCGTGCATCGCATGCACGCAGCAGTGCATCAGACGGCATGCGGTAGGTGCCGCACTTACCGCATGCCGCATTCAAGCATTTCTCTCTCTCTCTATATATATATATATATAGGGTCCCGATCTAGTGAGAAACCTCTTATATGAGAAACCTTGTGAGAAACCTACCTAGAGGTTTTAGAATTTGATGAAACTTGGTAAATGTGCTATGTATGGCAAGTTGATCATCCTCACGAAAATTCATCAAATTCTAAAATCTCTAGGCGTAACAAATATGCTATTCAAATTTATGGTTTTTATGGACGATTGATAAACCTTCTAACATTTGATGCCCCGGGAAGTTTTAGAATTTAATGAATTTTGTTGAGGATGATCAACTTGCCATATATAGCACACCTACCTAGTTTCATGAAAGTTTGAAACCTCTAGGTATGTTTCTCATATAAGAGGTTTCTTATATATATATATATATATATATATATATATATATATATATATATATATATATATAGGGTCCCGATCGGGTGAGAAACCTCTTATATGCGAAACCTACCTAGAGGTTATGGAATTTGATGAAACTTGGTGGGTATGATACCTATGGTAAGTTGATCCATTAATGATAATGATAGTAATCAACGATTGATGAAATATTTTCACCCACAACTTTGTAGGTAGACCCTTTTGAAGTCTTTAATGGATTCTTTGGTGAATCTAGTGGACTTTTTGGAGGTGACATAGACCCTGGGGGAATCAACTTCAATGCTAAAATTAATCGAAGCCAGGGCCTTGATATTCGGTAATTATTCATGCTGCGAATCTGCTTTTGACTTTAAAACTCCTGTTTTTGTTTGTTGTAGGACCTATACTTTCTTTATAACAGAAACATTTCTTAGCACTTGATGTGATTAGTTGCTCGATTATGTTCTATTTGTTTTGTTTCTGGACTAGAAGTTCTTAAACAATGATGCTAATTAAATGGAATCTCAGTTCTGTTTCTGCAATTATACATCCGCTTGCCCAACAGTAAGACAATTTTGATTTCTATTCTAATGAACATGTATGTAGGACTAAATTATTAACAGTATCCTAGACAGTAATAAAAATGTGGTGTTGCTGAAAAATATTTTTTGCACATGACTGATCTTTATGGAGTTGTAATTTACTCGCTAGGTACATTGAGTATTCACTTATTACTTCTGGATCATGATTAAAATCTATCTTCAGTTTAGGGCTGAATTTAACTGCTGTACTCTCATTTTGAAAAAGGTGGGTGTAAGATCCTTATCTAGATTTAGGTCTAATAGTTTTATCAGTACCATCAAAATTATCTATCTGGAGTGTTGGCATGTAGGCTCATAGGGATTTCGGATAAATTGGATGGTTCACTCAAAGTATTTCTTTTAAAGGTAGGATTCTTAAAGGTTACAAGGCAACTTATTAGCTTGTTTATTGGACTCATTCTCAAAACTTCAAGTTTAGTCGAGTAAATTGACTTTAAGAATGCATGAGATGGAATTGACAATGATACCCTCCATGATTGCATGGTTAACTTAGGCTTCCTCCAATTGGTTTAATTGGTTAAAGAACTACACCCATCTAACCTCTTTGGGTTTACGGTATGTGTTTGCTCTTTGCGAGATTATACTATTGGTTTTTTGAAGGACTTGGGTGTCTTAAGTATTGTTCCGTGCTTTTATCCATCTTATATTTCAGTTTTTGAAGGGCTTAAACAGGGGTGTCCCCTATCACCATTTCTCTTCATATTAGCTGTCGACGCTTTTGATGCAATCCTCCATAGAGCCAGTTCCAGAAACTTGCTTCATGGTATTTGAGGTAACCCCTGGTGCGTCTCCAATCTCCATTTTGCTGATGACACCAGTGTTGTCAAGGCGCAGTAAGGCGCGCGCCTCAGGTGCGCCTCGAGGCGAGGCGCAGGTATGCGCCTCAGGCGCATTTTGGCGAGGCGTAGGGCGGCCAAGGCACGTCGCCTTGATATTTTGGGTTTTGGTCTTCAAGTTTTTGGTTTTTTTTTATGATTTTGGTTTATTTCTTTTTTTCCCGTTTTTTTTTTTTAGTTTTTTGGTTTTTTTTTGGGTTTTGGTTTTTTTTGTTTCGATTCTTTTTGATTTGAATAAAAGAGTCCAGTTCTCCTTAGAGCCCGACTATTTCGTTTTGTTACTCAACATTGTTTATGAGTTCTCATTTATCAGTTATCACTTATGAGTATTGTATGCATTTAACTTATGAATATGATGTTGTCCTGTTGCATAATAACTTGTGAATTATTATTCTCACTCAAATTGTTCATTTGATGGCCACTAGTTATGAGTTATAAATATTGTATGCCTTTATTGTGTTGATTTAATTGAATAGTGGTTATATTTCTTTTTTTTTCATGAAATATATTTTTTTTTATGAATTTTAGACTTTTTACAATTATTATTAAATTTTTTAAAGATTTTTTTTTTTGTGCCTTACACACTAATGTGTGCGCCTTGCGCCTCAGGTTCCAGCGGCACCTTGCGAGTTGCGCCTCAAGCATGCCTCGTCGCCTTGACGACACTGGACAACACTATTCTCTTATGTGACGCCAGATTAGAGCAAGTAGTGATTTTGACGATTATCCTATGTGCTCTTGAGTTTTGCTCGAGTCTTCGGATCAATTTCTCGAAAAGCTTTATGTTCTATGTGGGACTTAACCCGGATTTTGGTTCCAAGGCTTCGGCTCTTCTGAACTGCAAGTTGGACTCTCTACTAATGTGATATCTTGGTCTCCCGATCAGCAACAAACACCAAGTTAAATCGACTTGGCTTAGAGTAGTGGATAAAGAGGAATTACGTCTATCGAGTTGGAAGGGCAAGAACCTGTCGCTAGGGGGCTGACTCACTCTGGTTAACTCGGTTCTTTCATTTATTCCCTCCTATTATCTGACTTTCTATTTCATTCCGTCCTGGGTGATTAAGAAGATTGACGGCATTCGTAGTCCTTTCCAATGGAAGGGAGCTGACGGTTCTTCCGGATCCTACCATCTGGCAAAATGGGGGTGGCTTTCAAATCAAGAGAACAGGGGGGGCTAGGAGTAATTAACTTAAAGGACTTGAATAAGGCTTTACTGGGCAAGTGGTGGTAGAGGCTGCAACATGACTAGGGCAACTATTGGTCTAGTATCATTAGAGACAGATACTTTCGACACGTCTCCTCACTCCTAGGAAGAAGTCGTTGATCAGGGAAGGTTTCTCCTTTCTAGAAGGGTATCTGCAAAGTGGGAGAACCATTTAAATGTGGCGCCAAATTGATCATGGGAGATGACCGAAATATCAAGTTCTGGACAAACCAGTGGGTGGATGATATCAGCCTTGCTACTCTGTTCACAGACCTTTATGATCTGGCTCTGGACCAGAATGCCACAGTTCGTTCCCAGTCTGTCGAGAGTCATGGTTCCTCTACTTTGTCAGCCAAGTTTAGACGGGTGATCCGACTTCTCTGCAAGACTAGGTTCTCGATCTCTATCAAATTTTAAACTCTTTCTCTATTGGCATTGAGAGGGAATTTTCCTGCTGGAAATGAGAATCTTTAAGTGTCTTTTCAGTCAGATCCTTCTATTAGTTTTTTAATGTAGGAGGAATCGTCTGCCCTATTGCAAAGTATCTCTGGAAATCTCTTGCACCCTTTAAGATGAGGTTTTTTTATGTGGCTGGCTATTTGGGAAAGGATTCTTACCAGAGTTAATCTGCGCAGAAGGAATAACCTGAATGTTCAAGACTTATCCTGCCCCCTATACTACTCGCATAGAGAAGATTTAGACCACCTTTTTCTCTGCTGCCCCTACTTGAAGAAGCTTTGGAGCATGTTGAAGCACAGGTTCAGAATTAAAGGTCACCCGGGTTGCATCCGCTCTCTCTGAATCCTGTGGAGAACGCGTCGTATCAAAAGGAAACTCTGAATAGTTTGGGACTTTCTTGTCATTGGTTTGTTTTGGAGCATTGGCGAGAGCGCAATTCGAGAGTCTTTTTTTTTTTTTTTGAGAATTCCTCCCCGAGATGGAGAGGATGGGGTTGAGCATACCCCAAGCTTTATTAAAGTAGCAAAAGGAAGTTACAAAAGACTAAGATAAGGGGTTATCTTCCCCGAGTTCTTCACAGAGAACCCAGGAGACCAGCTAGTGACCAAGGAAACAAAGTTTAGCCAAACCGATGCCGGCTGAAGCTCCTTCTGGGAGAATACTCTGGCGTTCCGCTCCCTCCAGATACTCCAGCATAGACCAATGACCAAGAGATCCCAAGCCTGATAAAGCCCCTTCTTAATCCTCCTCTTCCTCCAAAGTGTCCACAGAGACCGCATGGAACCCGGGTGTCCTCTGATCCCCAGACGACTCTTCAACATAGACCACAGCGATCTGGAAAATCGACACCTAAGAAAAAGGTGATCCACATCCTCCCTATGAGCGTGGCACAAGGGACAGGAGGTATCAGTAACGTTGGGGTTGTTCCGCTTACGAAGATTCCACCGAGTCAAAATCTTATCTTTAATGGTCAACCACATAAAGATCCTTGTCTTCAAAGGCGCTGGAGTCTTCCAAAGATGCGAAGCTAAAGGGCAGACCAAACCTCCATTGTTCAAGAATCGATAGAAGGATCGCACCGAGAAAACCCCGGACGACTCTAGCTTCCACCTAGAGGAATCTCGGCCACTACCCAGAGAGAAATTGTGGAGAATGCTGTATAGATCAGACAATTGACCTTGCAGATCTGCTGGAATCGACTTCCTGAATTTCACCGACCAAAACCGACCCTCCAAGGAGACCGCAGACTGAGAGATCACCGAAGCATCGGTGTCCCAGGCCAACTCAAAAAGATCGCCAAACAATGAGGCTAGGCTTATGTCATCTACCCAGTGGTCTAACCAGAACTTAATGTTCTTACCATTACCTGGAATCAGCCGGATGCAGGCGCGAAAGGGAGCACCTACACTCCTGACGCCTCTCCAAAACTGCGATAACTTCCCTGACGCTCTACTTCTGGTCTGCAGTGGGGAGAAGCGTTTAAAATATCTATCCCTGACAATGGACGACCAGGTATCCCCTTGATCATTCTGCAATCTCCACCACCATTTCCCTAACAGCGCTCTATTAAAGTCTCTGAGGTTCAAAACTCCCAAACCCCCTTGGTCACGAGACTTGCAAGCTGTGCCCCAATTAGTCAAATGATATGACCCCAACTTCCCATCTGCCCCCTTCCAAAGAAAAGAGCTTCGGATCCCGTCTATCTTCCTGATAACCCAAGCTGGAATAAAATAGAACGCCAAGTAATAGGATGGAATAGTAGACAACACGGAGTTAACAAGGGTGAGCCGGCCCCCAAGAGAGAGAAACCTCCCTGCCCAATTAGTAAGACACTTGTCAATCTTCTCTATAACTTTGCGCCAATCCGCTCTACCCAGCAGCTTGTTGCTAATAGGAAGGCCCAGATACGTCAACGGGAAGGAGTCTAACTTGCAGTTGAGGATAGCCGACGCCAGAACCCCCTTCTCTCTGAGGGGCCCAACGTAGAACAGGGAACTCTTGGAGAAGTTGATCCGCAGTCCAGAGCAGAACTCCAGAGCATAAAGAATAATCTTCAGCACCGCTACCTGCGCAAGCTCTGCCTCACAGAAAATGATGGTATCGTCAGCAAAATGCAAGTTAGGGATGCACCAAGAGGTACCTCTGATCCCTCGGAAAAGGTTCTGGGAGTTCGCCCGGCGAAGAATGGCATCAAAGGCATCCACCGCCAGGATGAAGAGGAAAGGGGAGAGCGGGCATCCTTGTTTCAGTCCCTTGCTCATACGGAAGTGACCACCAGAAACTCCATTAACCGAGCAGGCTAACTTAGAAGAGTTAAGGCAACGAGACACCCAACCAATCCAAGTCTGAGAAAAGCCTTTAGCCCTCAACGTGGAGAGAACGAAATCCCAGTGGAGCCGGTCAAAAGCCTTCTCAAAATCCAGTTTCAGAATCAAACCTTCTGATCTAGACTCCTTAAGATGATAGAGAATCTCCTGCACCGAAACCACGCTGTCCAGAATCATCCTGCCCTTCACAAAAGCCGACTGCGATTTACTTATCAGCTCATCCATAACCGGCGATAACCTGTTCGATAGAAGCTTAGTAATAATTTTGTAGACACAGTTAGAAAGGCTGATCGGTCTGTAATCCGACACCGCAGCAGAATCTGGTCTTTTCGGAATGAGGATGAGGTTGGAGTAGTTCAGACTCTCCAAGGAAGCCGTGCCTGCAAGGAAGTCTGCAACGAATCTGGTCAAGTCTGGAGCGATCAAATCCCAGAAAGTCTGGAAGAAGAGCATAGAGAATCCGTCAGGGCCTGGAGCGCCATTGCCGTTCATACCCCGAACTGCTTCCTTAATCTCCTCCTGCGAAAAAGGACTATCCAACTCCTCAGGGGCCTGCAACTTCTGGATAGGAAGGTCCTCCCAAGATAAGGACGCAGATGACGACGGGAGGTCTTGGAAGTAAGCTCTGAAATGAGACGAAACCCCCTGCAGAACCGCTTCTGTCCCTTCCAATTGGCGGCCCCCTACCATCAGCTGCTTGATGTCATTTCTAAATTTCTAATCTTCCGCCCATTGGCGACCTTATGGAAGAAAGACGTGTTCAGGTCCCCCAGCTTGATCCACTTCTCCCACGAACACTGCTTTCACATGATCTCCTCCAGACGAAGCAACTGCAGCAAGTCCTCCTTAGTCGAATCCAGAACTGAACGATCTTCCACCGAAAGTGATCCTGATTCCTCTTGACATTCGAGCTTCTCAATAGACTCCAGGAGGGCCTGCTTGCGGCGGTTGACTGAGCCGAAGCGAGAGCGCTCCCAGCCTTTAATCTTCTGCCGGAGGCTTCGAAGCTTACGCACCAAGTTCCGAGCCGAGTTGAAATCCGTAGGAAATTGGGACCACCATTTCCTCACCAATGGAGCAAAAGTAGAATCCTCAAGCCACATCCTCTCAAAACGGAAGCGCCGGGGAGTAATGGGCCAAGCAGTACCAGAATCCAACAGGAGCGGTACATGATCTGAAACTAGCGACTGCAAGCTCCTTTGCGCCGAGTTGGGGAAGACCGCATCCCACTCAAAAGAGGTCAGGAACCTATCCAATCTAGCCATGGAAGGAACCTCTCTCTTATTGGTCCACGTATAAAGCCGGCCTTGTAAGGGAAGATCAATAAGATCCAAAGAACGAATGAACGTGGAGAAGTTAGCCATTGCACCAGGGTGACCTAACCCTCCCAACCTCTCATGGCTAAACCTCGTCACGTTAAAGTCGCCGCAAAGCACCCAAGGGACTGTCTTGGTACCTCTGAAATCCACCAGCTCCTGCCAAAACCCATTACGGAGGCTAACATCATTCGGGCCATAGACAGATGTGATCTCCCTAACCTCGCTGCTCGATTTACACTTCAAGGTCACCGAAAGAGAAAAGGTGCCTACATGTTTGTCTGTCAGTTCCAAAACTGCATTCCGCCAACCGATTAGCACTCCTCCTGACGCTCCTGTCGAGTCTAAAGATTCCCACGTGAAACTAAGGCCGTCCGTAAGAGTCCGCAGAAATGCTGAACTCGGACCAGCAGTCTTAGTCTCCTGCAAGCAAATAACATCCAGACTATGCATACGACAAAATAATGCCACTGCCAACCTCTTATCCACTGACCCCAAACCACGAATATTCCAAGTGAAAATCTTCATAAGTACATTAATGGCCATCGGCCAAAACTCGAGACTTCTCTAAGGCGAGAGACGAAGTCAGAAACTCCTTCGCGGCCAAGGCATCTTCCCCGAAGGCAAATCCGCACTCCCGAGCTATATTGAGGATCGCGTCTTGGTCCAGCAGGTTCAAAAACAGCGGGTAGTCTTCCTCCACACGCGAAGCCAAAAAAGTCCTCAGACTCTCCATGACGTGCTCCTCTGCTCTGGGGGCCCTCCTCACGTACGTCCTAAGAGGCTGAACGTCCGGGTGGAGGGGGGGAGGGTCAACGCCCAGACCCCCCTGGTCTACCGCCTCTGGGGGGGACCTCTAGACAGGGCTCGGAGTCTTCGGAAACCTGTCTTGGCAATTCCAGCACCGGATCAGTAATGGTCGGCTGGGCCTGGGGTGGGCCAGACGGAGCCTCCCCAGCACCGAGCTGAACAGGAAGGACAAAAGTAGGAGGAGAACCCCTCAAAATAACACGTGGGGAGCAGATATCTGGGGACCCGGTAGGGAACCCACAGGATGGAGGAACCGAGGCAATAGGGCAAGGAGAAACCCTACCAAAAGCCATACCTTCCCCTCTAGCCGGATTGACTGAAGTAGAACCACCCTCTCTAACCGGGTCCAGCTGCGCCGGCGGGGCTGGGTCGTTGGCAAGACCCAGTTGGTCAGTCGAGCTTCCCGGCTGGTGAACCGAAGCGGAGGAGGAGCCCGGAGAAAAGGGGTCAGAGACCCGAATGGTGAGCTCAAAGAAGTAATCTCCAACCCGAATGGACACAGCCGCTGGGATGGCCGACGGGTTGATCGAGCGGAAGGAGACTACCATGGCCTGAAGATTGCACGAAGAAGCTATCGGGTTCTCAATCTCCACCAATTCTCCGTAAGACGCAAGCGCCGATCTCATCGTCGACTCGTTCCAGCAGTGCAAAGGAACCCCCGATATGAACAGTCAGACCACCGAGAAAGCGCAAGCTCCTCGAGCTCGGTGAGACGGCGACCAAGCTCGGAACTCCAGCGACAGAGAGCCCACCGAGGAGGAGACTCTGCTCAACATAGAATGTCTCGCATAGGGAGTTGGGAATTCCACCAGAAATTCAGCGAACCCCAGCTGCCAAGAAGGAAAGGCCCAATCCGACTGCCAGTGACTTTTCAGGGCTGCCGAAAGCTCCGCAGCCGACGTAGATCCCTGCTTGACGATAACCAGGGCGCAAGACTCCATCTTCTGAATCACCTCTCTCGATTCCGTAGAGGGGGAAATGGTGACAAAAGGGTGCGGGAAGGATCTGGGAGGGGAAGGAGGGTGGAAGGCTGGTTGGTTGTGCTCAGAGGTGGTCAGAATCACCCGCAACGGGCAACGGTTGGACGAGTGACCGATGCTTCGGCAGATCCAACACACCATTGCGTTCCGGCAGGAGGAAATCAGGTGTCCCTTCTCCCCACAGCGAAAGCAGGATCCCTTCTGAAAGGGGCAGGGAACCCTAGAAGAGCTCGAAGGAGGGAGAACCGGAGGGTGCGGCCGAGGTGGAAGCGGAAGGAGAGGAGGCGGAGGAGGAGGAGGAGCGGTGCAGGAATGGGAGCCTGAACCACGTCCTCCAGCAATATCAGCCCAGGACCTCTGTTCTCGATTCGGTCGCAGAGGATCTTCGAGAAAACCCTTCGCCTGCTGATGAGATACGCCGGCAGGATCCGTATCTGTACGATGGGAGGCGTGGCCAGGGAACGGTGCATCTTCCCGAGGCGAAGAGACGGGATGGTGGGCCCCATTGACCGCTCGGCTTCGCCAACGTCCGTTCTGAACCCTAGGGTTTAGGACCGGATGACGCACGAAAGATCCTCTCGAAGGCAGAGACGCCGAATCCCTACGCCAGTACCCGTTCAGGACACGGGGATTGAGCGAGGGATTCTGATGACGGCGCCTGGTACGAGGGTGCCAGACGTCAGGCGGCGGAGAGCCACCATCACCATGACGCCCGCGGGATCGCCCTCTGAGTCGCTCTCCGTACCCTCTCATAATTCGGCCCGTCAATTCGAGAGTCTTCTTGAACAAGGAATCCCCTATAGAAGTCGTCTGGTCCAGTTTCAAAGCGTTAGTTATCTTTTGGGCCGCACATTTCTCCAACAAGCGCTTGCAGGAGATTAACCCTTTTCTCTGTAACTTGTAATTTCTTCCTACCTACTAATAATATAGCTTGGGGTATGGCTTACCCCATCCTCTCCCCCTCGGAGATAAATTCATCAAAAGAAAAAAAATTCAGTCTGCCAACATTTGGAGAGGAATTCCCTCAAATATTTCAGTTTGCCAATGATACTCAATTATTGGTAAAAAAGGATCAACGTTGCATCGGGTTTCACGGAGAGGCGTGTGTTAGGGGGGGGGGGGGGGAGGATTCTTGCCTGGCTATGGATGTGTTCTTGCTATTTTCAAAAGGATGAATGAGCATGCTTAGGATCAGATTGTCGCTGAATAAGGAGAGGCTTGAAAAGTTTGAACTTTTGGTTGAGTTCAAAGGGTATGCTGGTCCTGGTGTAGTTTGTTCTTTCCACCACTTAGCTTTATTACCTCTCGACTCTTAGACTTTTCATAGCCCCCATAATTAATTCAAAAAAGGTTTATTTTGGATTGTCGACCTATCTCCAAAAGCTAAACCTACCCCGACCTATCTCAAGAAGCTAAACCTAGCCTTGCGAACTAGAAATTGGTTAACTAATAAATGATGAGGTCGCGAAGTAGACATCACACAATTGAGTTTGACTCTTGTATGTTTGCAACTCTACCTTCTAGAAAATTATGGTTTCTGTCAAATAGATACTTCGATGTTCAATGCTGTATATTCAAATGCAGACCCTTGGTTGGTCCCCTGTTTGGAAACTTCTGGTGGATATCACCCTTGCTATTTTGAATATGATTCGGTGGAGAGCAGGGAAAGGTACCAATCTCTAATTTTTGATTATGTAGGGTGTTTGGTGTCTTATCTCCGGACTTGGTTTCCTTCTCTCTTTTTGAAGGCTGTTGATGGCGATGTCTTATTGAGAAATTATTATTAAGTGGACCCTAATGGTGTTTTTTTTCGAAGATTGACATTTAGGGGAGATTTCAAAGAATATGAGAGCTTTTGATGGATATCTAGCATATTTTTTCACATATTTTATGCTAGAAATCTATGTAATAAGGGACGATATAGACATTTTGGGAGATATATCTGCCTGTCAAACTTTATCAGGGGAGGGGGATAAGTGGCGGCCATGATTTATCCTCAAGGTTTAGGTGAGTGCGATTCACCTAGGGAGGGGGAGAAAGAAATCTATATTATGAGGGGTTTTATGTAAAAACCTCTTTTGAAAATATACCCCATCTCTCTCATTTCAATCTCTCCACTCTCTCTCTCTCTCTCTCTCACACACACACACACACACACACACACACACACACACACACACACACACATATATATATATATATATATATATATATATATATATATATATATATATATATATATATATATATATATATATAGGATACGGGGTATGAGCTGATAGCCTAATTCGAAATTAGGCTGTCAGCTGCTAGCCATCCAATTTCAACGATCCTGTCCGTCCGATTAAAAAAAAAAACAGATCACACCCATCCTCTCTCTCTCGATCGGCAACCCCCTTCCTGACCACCCTCCACCTCTCCCCCTCCCTCGACCTCTCCCCCTCCCTGACCATTCTCCACTCCGGCAACCCCCTTATCCTCCCCCTCCGGCACCGATCTTGCCCCTCGCGCTCATCCTCGACCTCCACACTCCGGCAGCCCCCTTCCCCTCCCCCTCCGGCGCTGATCCAGCCCTGACCTCCAGCCCCTGTCGCTCCCCCTCTCCCTCTGATCTCCTCCTTCCCCTCTGGCAGCCACCCGAGCGCAAGGGGTAGGATCGGCGCCGAAGGGGGAGGAGAAGGGGCTGCTGGTGGTCGGGATCTTTAGATCGCAGTGGGGTGGTCGGAATCTCCAGCGGGGTAGCAAGATCGGCGTCGGAGGGGGAGGAGAAGGGGGCTGCCAGTGGTCGGGATCTCCAGATCGCAGCGGGGTGGTCGGGATCTCCAGGTCGCGTGGTGGTTGGGCAGAGAGAGAGAGAGAGGCTATTAACAGCTGTGGTAACAACTGTTAAATAGCTGGCCGAATCCGACGGATGCAAATGATCCTTTTTCATCGAACGGTAGATTGAATACCCATATGTCCGGCTGCCTAAATCTATAAATAGGCTGACAGCTTATATCCCGTTCTCTCTCTCTCTCTCTCTCTCTCTCTCTATATATATATATATATATATATATATATATATATATATATATATATATATATATATATATATATATATATATATATATAAAAGGGAGTGTAAGGGAAAATGTGAAAAAGTTGTGAGGAATTATGATTGACTTTGTTATCTAAACCCTCTTCTGCTTTCATTTCACCCCTTCCCCCCCACATACATTCTCTCTCTTCTGAATTTAACTAGTGGTGGCGATTGTCCCAACGATGCCCGGTGGTGGTGGTGTTGGGGTCACCGGTCTGCCGGGGCGGGGCCGCCAGAGCCAGGTGTTTCCATTGAAGGCGGTCGCTTAGGTTGCGACAATCGTCCCGATAGTGGGCCGGTGGTGGTGATGTCTGGGTCGCCGATCTACCGGGGTGAGGCCGTTGGAGGTGGGTGTGGCCACTGAAGGTGTGTGTTGACACCAAAGTTGATCGATTGTGTTTTGCCACCGAATGCGGCCGCTATCGTGCCGACAGGCACGTGCATTACTAGTATTCAATTTGGTGCAATTGAAAACCTACAGACACAGGCTTTAATCTGCACACTTTTGCATCATAAATTACATGCGACCAACTTCTCATTTCAGTATTCAGGTTTGCTGAACTATGGCGATCAGATTTAAGTAGTACGTTTGATTGCCCTGCATCACCACACCAGGGGAACTGCTACATTCGCTAGAACGCTTTGTTTAAAAAATATTTTAGACATGGACATATGTTAGAAAATAAATAACACGTTTTAGAATCTTTTTCTAGAATTTCTCTTATGCTCAGTAGGCGTTGCTGTATCTCATGGATTATGCTGGTAACTGTCTTATGACTGTTTTACCAAATGCTAAGAATTCCTAATGGTTTAGTCTATAGATGATAGTATACTAAAAAAACTCCATGTGCTGTTTCATATAACTGAACCAGGAACATCTTTTGCTCCTTGTTATGCTCGATGCTTAATTGTAAATTATCTGATGTATTTGCAGGTATGACCTCCCTTTGAGCTTCGAGGAATCAATTTTTGGAGGAAGACGTGAAATTAATGTTACCCGTTATGAAACCTGTGACAATTGCAATGGGACTGGTGCAAAATCTAGAAATTGCATAAAGCCATGTACTGAATGTGGAGGTAGAGGTGGGGTGATGAAAACGCAGAGAACACCATTTGGAATAGTGTCTCAGGTTAGCTTATAATGCTGATTGAATATAACTTGTTTTCGTGCATAATATCATTCTCGTATTGCCTTTACACTTTTGGAATGTTTGCTTTTGTCGGCATTCTTCTTTTTTCCTTAACTTGGTCTCATTCCTACCTAACTTGTATTATGACTCCTTACAATCTAAGTACGCTATATTATTCATGTCTCACTTAGTTTTACTTCTGATACCCAATGAAGAATAAATGCTGTTTGAACTAACCGGTATGATAGTTCTGTAGTATACTACTTAAATTTGATTGGTAGACATAGACCCTCTTCTAGATCTTGTTAAATGGAGGGTATTTTTGACCCACTTTGGGTATCTACCTTATTTTTACCTAGTATGCACGTGAAAAAGCAAAAGTGGAGGATATATATCATAAAAGTAAATGGCGTGCTCTAACGTTTGGATTAAATATTAGGTAATGAAACATTCTTTTAGATTTCCTTCTCAAGAGTTTTATGAGGGATTGCTCTCCAAATTCAAGCCTAGGTATGAGAATTCTTAGAAATATTGGAAATTCCTTAGTTGTAAGCAAATCCGTATCTTTCATAAGCTATAATTTACAAGTAAGCTATGATATGATCATTACTTTGATCCTTCAGTTACACAGAAAGGGTGTACCTTTTTAATGCTAGGAATGACTATCCAAGTCCTTTACTTTCTCAAATCTTTTAAATTTAGTACTTTTACTTTTCAGATTTCTGGGTTTGCCTAACAAGTAATACTGTGATACCCTTTTCGCACTCTTTGTTTATTTTCTGTTGAGCTGTGTTTTTCGTGCTGATTCTGGATACATCAGAGAAAGATACATTGTAGATAATTTTGGCCCACTATGATGATAAATCCCTAGTATGTTATAGGCATCTTATTTTATTTTTTCTATCTAAGAATGGCTATTGCATAGCAACGACAATATAAACACCTTTGGTTGATTAAAGGATATGAGGTGGTGCTTTGTTGCTCTACTATAATGCTCTATAATCATCACCTCTTTCAAGCTGTTAAAGACTGTAGCTAGCACTAATATAATGAGTAGTTTTTTGCTGTCATTATTTGTGGGATCTACAGTTCTAACATATGCAACTTGTCTCTTCCTCAAATGGAGAATGCGTTCTCCGTGTAAGGTGGCTAGGCAGTTTTGTTCCGTTCCCATATTGTTTTTATGCTGTTAGACCATTCTGTGTTTGCAATATGCTGCCTAGTCATGGTTGCAGAAGAGATAAGCTATTTCCCTTTTTCTTTTACGTCCTTATCAGGAAATATGTACAAGGCATCTAGATTCAGATCAGTGCTATCCTTTGTACGAATCCACTAAAAAAACTTTAAGATAAACCAGCAGAGTTCTCCTATTGTTGCATGATAAATCTTTTTGTAGAAGCATTGGTACACTTTAACTGGCATCTTGACACATGGATTTGTAGCAACCAACCTTTATTTCGGAATATTGTTGGCTTAGTTATGTTGCATTATTTCTCCTTCCTTTTTGACACTGGTTTTGCACCTTCCTCCATATTGAATAAATAATTATATAAAGCTTATAACTACAATGTGATAGGAAATCTATTTGTCTTAGTACTTGTTCATTGGATTCTCAAGGGATGCATTAAATGTTTTTGACCAAGAGAGGACAAAAGGTATTCTTTGTTGACTATAAATGAAACTCCGTCCACAGATGCCACTAGTTTACACATTGTGTAAATGAGTGCAATGCTAAGTTTTTAAGTTTGACTAATAAAGGATAAACCATCGTTGTAAAAAAAACTTCATCCATTACATAGATAAAGCTCTTACTCCTCTACTATTATTCTGCTAAACTAGTTGTTTGTCCCAGTCTCAACCCGGGTTAAATTTTATCTTTATTACCAACACAATTCAAGAGAAGAACAAAAGTTAAAAGGTATAGTGAATAATAACCTTAATAACCAAATTGAAAGAGTTCATGATCGGCAAGCACCTTATTTGAAGTTTTTCAAAACAAACATTGAAATGACATTTTTAATATAAATATCTAAAAACAAATAAGAAGATAAATATCTAAAAACAAAGTTATTTTGTGTGGGTGATGATCCAGCCGGCGTGGGTGAGGGTGTTGTGTGTGTGTGCAGTATGTGTGTATGTACGTGGTGTGCGTGCAGTGTTCTAAAAAGCAACATAGGCGCTAGAAGGCCCTCCACTGCCTAGCCTAGTCCTAGGCAGTGTAGAAAAGCGGCTCAGGACTCTAGGCGGGCTAGGCGGGCCTAGGCATTAGAACGTGTATAGATGCTATTCTATTATTGGTAATCATAAATTTTAGATACGGAATGTACTAAAGTTATGGATATTATGATATTATCTGAGATAATATCATGCTTGCTTTTGTTCTTGTTAATCTTGAGTTTATGGATATGTAAATGATACATGCTATTTAAAATAATAGTTGGGATAATCTTGAATTTATAGTAAGTTAAAAATTATATATTATTTATAATATCAAAATAATAATTGAAAAAAAAAAAGTAAAAACGCCTAGGTGGCCTAGGCGCTAGAAGGTACCCCACCGCTCGACTAGTGCCTAACGCTTTTTAGAGCATTGTATGTGCGTGTACAGTGTGTGGTTGTATGCATGCATGTTGAGGTGGTGTTGGTGATGATTCAGCCGGCACGGGTGAGGGTGGTGGTCAGGAGGTGATGGGTGATGATCCAGCCGGTGTGGGTGAGGGTGGTGATGGCTCCGTTAGG
>OX393558.1:15248978-15298978 GCA_947650365.1 Chamaelirium japonicum
TTATGGAGCTTTATGTCCACAAGGCAATCATGAATGTTAGCTTTGCATCATCTAATAGTTAAGTCTTGACTGGTCGAATGATGAGACCCTCCACCCAGAGATGAAGTGGGATCGGTTCAAATCTCTGCACAATCAAGACTGGATATGACATGCAGAAGAAGAGAAAAGGCACTGTTTCTCGTTCATTTAAGATGCAATAAAAGACATGCTGCATTTGGTTTCTTACCTTAATCAGAAACTCTTGGATAATCTCATATATTTTTGCACTTTCTTTGTTATTTGATTTTAAGTTACATTCTTAGCATGATAATACCGATCTTCTCTTAGGGGCCCATTTGGCTCTATGGAAGTTGCAGAACTGGTCAGAACTATCTGAAGTGGCGAAAGTGTTGATTGGGAGTTCTGGGCAGAAGTCCCAATTCTGCTGTTTGTTTTGAAGGAAGTGGCAGGCTAGAAACTATGGTTCGGCCAGTTCCACTGCTTGTTTTGAATGAAGTGTTCTGTAAGGAAGTCGGATTTCCACCACTTCTATTGTTTGTTTAGTAGGAAGTGGAAGACTATAGTCACCCCTGAAGTTCTTGGTGAACTTACCTCCTAAATCAAAAGAGCAATGCATTCATTTGTATTCCACCATCTTGACCTCGCCCCTTATCACAAACGTCCATATGCTTGGAACCCAAGCCCTGTGTGCGATTCACAAGTTTCTGCTGGGTGCAAGGGACAGTTGTGAATAGGCATGTGTGTCATTTACAACTATCCATTTTTTACTTTTTTTAAACATTAATTCAACCAATCAACATTGAAAAGTTGGAGCTGGGTACCAAGGCACGGCTGTGATTGGGTTGAGTGCCATTCACTGCTATCCAATTTTTTCCTTTTTTTTAATGATTCAACCAGTTAAGTTGATTAACAACCTATGTCTATCTCTGCTTCTCTCTTCACCCTTTCTAATTTTCCTTCCCTTCCTCTCTGATTTGCTAAGTTCTGCTACCTCTTTATGTAGAGGACAAACTTGATTATCAACTTTACAATGTGTCACAACCATCTCGTATTTAAGTTGTACATTTGTTGAATTACTAATGCAGGATCAAAGGAACAAAGTAGATACAAGTTTTTTAGGGAGGGTTAAATTTTTAACAGGGTAATGGAATTCCTATCGTTCAACCTGAGATTTGCATTCAGATTAAAGGAATAAAAAATTATCATTCATGGAGTCATCCGCATGAACTGAACATAAATTATCATTCATGGAGTCATCCCCATGGAAGAGTGTAAGAAAGCTCTATATCTTAGTTCCTGACCTCAGCTCTCTGCCTTTGGAAGTCGTGATAATGCTCCTCAGCCTTGTCTATCCTCCTTTGGATGTGACACATATGCTCCTCTTCCTCATCCCTCTTCATTAGGGTGTATTGATAATGTTCTTCTGCTTGCTCCAAAGACAAACGAATGAAAATCCACCCTTTTGTAATTGTTTACCTGCAAGGGACACTCCTCCCATGTACGATAGATACCATGCCTGCGACCTTTACATACCACATAATATTTTTGGGAACCCATGATTGACCTAAATTATAAATATTAGATAACGAAACATCAACAATATCAAATACATTAGGCACATAAATATTAATCAACTTGAAGACGCATCAATATTCCAGTTTCCATGTGTACAATGACATATACTTGGATCCCCAATCCAAATGGAGTACTATTAAATACTTGGATCCCCAAGCCAACCGGATGGAGCACAATGACAGATACTTGGAAGTCAAACAAGCCTTCTACAACGACAACATCTCTTCTATAATCACAATAACAATATGCAATGAATTTAACTTCTAAATCATCCAGAATAGCAAGTAGATGTTGATATCCAAACAAATTTAGTATGATAAAGCAATGGAGATAGCATTATATATAAACACACACAACCTCAAATGCTTGGTATATTTCAATTTGTCACTACTCAACTTGCCAACTAAAGTCAAATTGTCATCAACCATTCCAAAAGAAAGTCAAGCCAACAAAAGATCAAAGTGGTTGACTGACATACAATAACAAAGGAACTGTTAAGCAAAGTCACTATTGTTAGGATTGATGTGTTCTAAGCTTATAAAACTTTATGTTTTGGTCTAATAAAGATTGATAGTTTTTATTATATGAGATGCATATAGGTGCATAACATAGTTACGTGTTCTTTAAGGAACAGAGAGCCATGGTTATATGGTAGTCCACTGAGTTGAAGACTGAGTGGATTGGTCCCATATAATCTAAATCAGTTCGCAGCTATGATCAGGTTGGTCGCCTCATCATGATAAGCTGTTGGCGATGACAGTTCATGGGATGTCTTCACCATGGTCATCACCAGGCACAGTGTCTGTGGCTGAACGGAACTAACACGGTGTACAGATCAGTGAGCAGACACTGGTACACTAAGCCGTGTTTCTGCTTAGGGTAAAACGGTCATAAACCCTGAGAAACCACGTCTGATGGACTAACCAGTTGCATGGTGCTTTGGCGCACCAATGTGTGAGGATCTGTATGCAGTGATCCAAAACCACGGTGTACTGGGTTGCTCGGCTAGCGTTGCATTAGCGTGTCACTCCTGCAGGCCATCCACACCCCTGAAGGGAGGTGCGTTCCTTGGTGTGACTTACACTGTACCAAACCCAGGCCTGGTGGTCATCAGTTTGACTGTTGACCGGGTTCGATTACTCGACGGGGTAATCAGAGGTACGATGTATAAGTCAACCTGGAAGGAACCAAGTCATATGATCATTCGAGTCTGACGGTAGTCTCCACCGCTCGAAGTGAATCATGGCATCAAGTGGAGGGACAACAGGTTTACCACTACTAAGCGGATAGCAGGGGTATGATGGAGAACATAGTAAGTCTGGGTGAATTGGAGTGCAGCCTGCGTCGCACTCTGGGTGGCTACGCAGGTTAACTTGAGCTCAGAGGATCGATGGTACACTCGGGTAGTGTGTCGATCGAGCTTGAGTTGGAAGCCATGAACCCCGGTCCCTGATGGTTCCACCTTATCAACATTATGTACGGTTCTTGAACCATCTCCTCGGAACACCATAAGCATAAAAGGGAAGAAAGAAGTATACGCTCCGTGTGTGCTCGGCACTAGAGCACGGTAGATGCGTAACTACATACGAGTACTAAGGGTTATACCCGAGACTAGTACAGAGGCGCATGTAGTAATCTCTAGCCATAAGTGAACTTCGCTGCATAGGTGCGATGCACCGGGGTATGCTGCGAGTTGATTAGTTGACTTTGCTAGAGTCACCCTTCGGTGGCCTCAGTTAATAGTATGTAACTAGTAGAAATCACTTAAGTAATGGCCGCTAGGTATCGCACGCTAGAAATGGTCAAAATGAGGCGTCAGGGCGTTTTGGTAAAAACCTCACTCTGCCGGACCTCACTCTTGGCCGACCCTAGCAGTGGGAGACCTTGCTAGGGCCGGCCCTATGTTGTAGGGATGAGAATCCCTCATCTATAGGGCCGGCCATATGGATAGGGATAAGGGTCTGAAACGGTTAAGATCGAGCCCTAAAAAGTGAGAAAACAGATAAATACAAGGAGAGATAAAAGGGTGAGATTGGAGAGATAATTGTGGGAGGTCTTTATCCCCTTGGATCCTTATCCAAGGGGGTAGGCCGGCCCTATATATAGGGCTATATGGGGCCGGCCATATGGATGCCAAAACCGAACCCCCTCCCTCTCTTATCTCTCTAGTTCTCTCCCTAATCTCTCTCCCGTTTCTCGCTTGCAATTTCGTCTTCCTCGCGTGGAGTTCTGAAAAAGGAGAAGGGTCGTTCTTCGGAGGCACTCAGAGATCCGAGAGCGACGTTCCGTGCATCGTGTGAGATCGGGTGAACAAGAAGGCAACATCTCCATTCGTACCATCGGCATCTTCGCGAACGATCTTCCGTCTCCATCAACAAAGAAGATAATTCTCCACGGTTAAAAGATCCGTACGAAAGGTATGTGTAATCTAACATGTAGATCTAGCGAGTATTATGATTTGCATGCATGCTAGTTAATCATTACGCTAGATTACCGTTAGGGTGTTCGATTCACATGCATACACATGCACACATATGTAGATTAGTTTCGATGAAAGTTTAAATCGTGTAACGTGCACCATGAACGGTCTTTCGACCGCAAAATCGTTTCCGCTGCGAGCTTCTACCATTGTTTAATTTCCAACAATTGATATCAGAGCCGCATTAGTGGTGTGCGTTTCACGATTTTTCATGAAACCAACATGTGTACGCATGATGAATGCGTGAAATCATCGGGGTTCTTACGCTTAGATCATGCATATATATAGATTGTGCTTGTTATATTAATCATTCTTGCAGGGCGCCGCTATAAAAAATCTAGATCTATGTTTTGTGCTTGCTACCGGGGGTTGGACCCTGAGTTAGCCAATGTCTGGATTTGCTCTCTATGTGTGTGGATATGTAATTGAGCCGTAAATTGGGCGAGTGATGGGGGTTGACTATCCTCGGTTCCCATGGATTTTTTTCTAGGTGTGTTTTCTTTTCTTTCTAGGAAATTGTGTACGAGCGAGGACTTGCTCGAAGCGTACTAGACTTTTTCGGTTACAGATTGAGAAGAAAGATGTGCCAAAGAAATCCACCATCGGGAGCGTAAGCGGAACCCTGGAGGATGAAGACGATCCTACAAAGTGTTCACGAGCGCGACGGAGGAGCCGGACCGAGGGACCTTACGAAGAAAGCTAGAGGCCTGCGCTGTGCTAATTAGGTTCAGAGCTCAGACCCTGAACTTAATTCAGTTTTAATAGTTGCTTTCTTTATTAGTTCTTTATGTTTCATATCGAACCCCGATGAGATAATGTGATTATCAGTTTTCAGAGGGATGCCTTTCCCCTCCGGTCCAAGCGACCGTTTGAGGATAGGATCCCGCTAGATGACGCCTATTATTTAGTTGACTTTTGATGTTAGTGGGATCCCATCACATATGGTTATGCCACCATTCGGTCAGCACCCGACTAGTCGGGTGTGCCTATTTGGCCAGCATCGAAATCAAAGATGAGATGGAGATCCATTGAACATCAATTGTCAAATTTATAAGCGAGGCGCCATGACTAGTGGGAGTCCTTTCCAGTGAGTCTGACTCTAGGATTGGCTCCAGAGCATTAGCGTGATAACCAATTTTGCAAAGCATCAATATTCTTGGAATATGTAATGTGACCCTTAAATGGAGAAATCCGCTTGAGGCAGGGACTATGATATTCCGAGAGTGATTAATGCTAGGCGAAGGGTTTGAACGCTAGTGGGAGCATGGTGTGACCCGGGTCTAGTAAATAGGAGGTCGCTACCTTTGCATTTGCATCAAATCATACTCGCAAAATAACCCTCATATATAATAAGGGATGCAAGAGAGGATTTTTTTTAGAGATCCTCTGGCCTCCACGGCCAGTCGTTTTGTGTTTGGGTGGGGATGCATAACTTCACACCCCCTAGGGTGGGAGCTGTGTGCTTCCATGCCAAATAACTTAATGACCTTCCTGTGGATATGGCGATTACGAGGCCAGGAGAGAAGGGCTTTTCATCCCACCCTAGTGGGGGCCGCATGAACTCCCGTGTCGTAATTTCTTAGGCTCGTGGGTAAGCATCCGAAGTACACGTGAGGCATTCGTTGCTCAGACAATGGGGATCACGTGGTACTGGCCGAAAGATAACCATGGTCCATCACAGCCCTTAGTTGGCAGATTTGGATAGGGTCAAGGAAAAGGCCCGTGTAAGCGGATTGACGCTGTATGATGCCCCTTAGGGCAGGTACAGTCGATTCCGAGATCTTACATACATGGTTAATTAATCTATGGAAATGGCTTCGCTTGAGGGTAGCGTTGACATATGGATATAATTAGCTTGTTTTAAAAAAAACCATAAAATAAGTTTTCATGCATTCTCATTATTCAATCTTTTATTTTCAGATGACTAAGTTAGACCCCCTGTCCGCTATCCTAAATGACCACAAACTTACCGGTCCTAACTATAAGGACTGGAAGCGCAACCTGTACCTGGTCTTAAGAATTGGTAAACACATGACAGCCCTGAATGACCCTGAGCCGGATTTGCCAGGACCCGATGCCACAGAGGCACAGTTAAAGGCTTTCACTGACTGGAAGGAATCTAATGAAATATGTACATGCTATATAATAGCATCTTTGCAAACAAGTCTGCAGAAGCAGGTCGAGGAGATGCCCGACGCTTCTGACATGATGTTGTATCTGAAGGAAATGTTTGAAGGTCACAATTGCGTTACGCGATACCTTACCATCAAGAAACTCGTCGGCACTAAGATGTCCAATGGGACGCTGGTTCGGGAACACATGATGAAAATGTTTGGGTTCCAGAACGAACTAGCGACCATGGACATTGTGCTAGAAGGCGAGGTGATGACAGACATCTTCCTCTCGTCACTGCCTGGAGCCTTTGAAGGCTTTGTCACCAACTTTAATTTGAACAAGTTGGCTATGACAAATGCAGAGTTTCTGGGAGCTCTCCTGGCAGCTGAGGATGGCTTCAAGCAGAAGGGCGAAGCACTTCACGTGCAACGCAGATCCTTCAAGAAGTCTGGTAAACCTCAGGGCAAGAAACATAAAAAGAAACCTAAGTCAGCGCCTGTGCAGGAATCTGTTGGGGCCTCTGGGTCTGGAGAATCAAAGAAATCGGGCACGAAGTGTTTCCGGTGTGGCCAGAAGGGTCATTGGAAGAAGGACTGCAAGAAGCCTCAGAATGCTGGTGAAGGTAATTTACAACTCTTAGTTGTTGAATCATTTCTTTCAAGTAATAGTTCTTTTGCTAGTTGGATTGTGGATTCAGGATCCACTAATCATGCCTGTAACTCTCTTCAGGGGTTTCGGGAAAGCAGAAGATTGCTTGATGCAGAGGTGACCTTGAGCATGGGAACTGAGGCCGTGGCTGCTGCTGAAGCTATTGGAGACATTAATCTTAGTTTTTCGAATAATAAGACTTTGACTCTTAGAGATGTTTTTTATGTACCGTCCTTGAGACGTAACTTAATTTCTATTTCTTCTTTAGTTAATGAAGGTTATTCAGTTTATTTTGATGCTTCTGGTGTGTCGTTTAAGCTGAATGGAACTTTTATAATAAGAGGAATGGTTCAGAATCATCTCTATGTTGTCAGTCCTAAATTTGAAAAAGATAACATAATAACTTCAGCATTTAATGTTAATTCATCTAAGCGTAAGAAACCTTCGGAAAATTTAACCCAACTGTGGCACTTACGACTTGGGCATATTGGCTTAGAGAGGATCCATAGGATGGTGAAGGCCGGGCTTCTGGAAACAGATCCTACGGAGACCCTTCCCACCTGTGAATCCTGCCTGGAAGGCAAGATGACCAATAGGGCCTTTAAAGACAAAGGAGTAAGAGCTACTGAGGTATTGGAGTTAATCCATTCAGATGTGTGTGGACCCATAAGCGTCAAGGCGATAAGAGGCCATGAGTACTTCATCACTTTTATTGATGATTACTCAAGATATGGTTATATTTACCTGATGCAACGGAAGTTGGAATCCTTTGACAAGTTCAAAGAGTTCAGGGCTGAAGTAGAAAAACAGACAGGCAAATATATAAAAACCCTTCGATCTGATCGAGGAGGTGAGTACCTATCTGACGAGTTCCTTGGGTATTTGGTGGAGCATGGGATAACATCCCAGTTAACTGCTCCAGGTACCCCACAACAGAATGGAGTTTTCGAAAGGAATCGAACCTTGTTGGACATGATTCGCAGCATGATGAGTTATGCCAGTTTACCAATGACCTTTTGGGGGTATGCCCTACAAACAACAGTTTATATTCTGAATCACGTTCCGTCTAAGTCAGTGCCTCAGACCCCTAGAGAACTGTGGTCAAAGCGAAAGCCTATGCTACAACATTTCAGAATATGGGAATGCCCTGCACATGTGCGAAGGGATAAGAGGGAAAAGATGGAATCTAAAACCAGAGTATGCTTATTTGTAGGGTATTCCAAGGAAACCAAAGGAGGACTATTTTATGATCCTGAGGAAAAGAAGGTGATCGTTTCAACGAATGCCTATTTCCTAAAACAAGATTATATTATGGACCACAAGCCTACTAGTAAGGTAGTTCTGGATGAGCTGCTGGGTACTAGTACAGATAGCGCATCCGAAAGCATAGTGGGAGCTAACATCACAGACACTAATATACCAGATACTATAGAATCTATTAATCCTGTAACACAACGACCACCTCGTCGCAGTGGGAGAAACATCAGAGCTCCTGACAGATACTATGGAGAAACCTTATTGGTTGATCCAGAGGGTCAGGAGGATGACCCATTGAGCTACGATGAGGCAGTAGGAGCTTCTGACAGCTCTGACTGGCAAAAGGCTATGGAGGCAGAAATTGCATCAATGTCCCATAACGCTGTCTCTGTCTGGACTCTTGTTACACCGTCATCCAATATTAAACCTATTGGGTGTAAGTGGGTGTATAAGAAGAAGAGAGGATCCGATGGTACAATTGAGACTTATAAAGCTAGATTAGTTGCCAAGGGTTATACCTAGAGAGAAGGAATCGACTTTGACGAAACCTTCTCGCCGGTAGCTATGATAAAGTCTATTCGGATCCTCCTATCCATTGCAGCCCATTACAACTGGGAGATCTGGCAAATGGATGTCAAGACAGCATTCCTCAATGGAAATTTGGAAGAAGACATTTATATGATGCAGCCACCAGGTTTTGAGTCAGAGGGTCAGGAACATCTAGTTTGCAAGTTGCAGAAGTCCATTTATAGACTAAAGCAAGCATCTAGAAGTTGGAACATCCGTTTGATCAGGCAATCCAGTCATACGGATTTACTCAAAACGAGGATGAACCATGTGTATATAAGAGGAGTGATAAGACTACAGTGGTATATTTGATACTTTACGTAGACGATATTCTACTCATGGAAAATGATGTTGGAACATTGTCAACGGTAAAGGTCTGGTTGTCAACACAGTTCGATATGAAAGACCTAGGTTAAGCGAGTTATGTTTTGGGGATCAAGGTAACACGTGATCGCCAGAACAGGATTCTCTCGCTGTCACAGGCCGCGTATATAGATAAGGTTATGGCTAGGTTTGACATGCAAAACTCCAAGAAGGGTTTTGTGCCATTTAAACATGGTGTAAAACTGTCTAAGGATCAATGTCCTAAGACACCTGAGGAGAGAGCAGAAATGCAGAAAATATCTTATGCTTCGGCATTAGGTAGTCTAATGTATGCTATGCATTGTACAAGGCCAGATATCTGTTTCGCAGTAGGCATGATGGGTCGATTTCAGTTGAATCCGGGTCCAGATCACTGGACTGCAGTGAAGTGTATACTCAAGTACCTTCGTAGAACAAGGGACTATGAGTTGGTTTACACTGCACAAGAACTGACGCCGATTGGATACACAGATTCTGACTTTATGTCAGATTTGGAATCCAGAAAATCGACATCAGGTTTTGTGTTTATGTTAGGAGGAGCAGCGGTTAGTTGGCAGAGTATGAAGCAGAAATGCATCGCAGACTCTACCAAAGAGGCTGAGTACGTTGCAGCGTGCGAGGCAGCCAAAGAGGCGGTATGGCTCAAGAAATTCCTTACGGATTTGGGGTGCGTACTAGAGGCCCAGTTACCTATTGTGCTTTATTGCGACAATAGTGGGGCGGTAGCACAAGCAAAGGAGCCAAGACATCACCAAAAGGGGAAGCACATCGAGCGCAAGTTTCACTTGATTCGGCAGTTTCAAAAGCAAGGGCGAGTAGCGGTGACACAAATTGCATCTACAGATAATGTTGCTGATCCTTTCACAAAGGCAATACCTACCAAGGCATTCGAGCGACATGTGGACGCGATGGGAGTCAAAACCGTTTTGCTACGCTAGACCAAGTGGGAGATTGTTAGGATTGATGTGTTCTAAGCTTGTAAAACTTTATGTTTTGGTCTAATAAAGATTGATAGTTATTATTATATGAGATGCATATAGGTGCGTAACATAGTTACGTGTTCTTTAAGGAACAGAGAGCCATGATTATATGGTAGTCCACTGAGTTGAAGACTGAGTGGATTGGTCCCATATAATCTAAATCAGTTCGCAGCTATGATCAGGTTGGTCGCCTCATCATGATAAGCTGTTGGCGATGACAGTTCATGGGATGTCTTCACCATGGTCATCACTAGGCACAGTGTCTGTGGCTGAACGGAACTAACACGGTGTACAGATCAGTGAGCAGACACTGGTACACTAAGCCGTGTTTCTGCTTAGGGTAAAACGGTCCTAAACCCTGAGGAACCACGTCTGATGGACTAACCAGTTGCGTGGTGCTTTGGCGCACCAATGTGTGAGGATCCGTATGCAGTGATCCAAAACCACGGTGTACTGGGTTGCCCGGCTGGCGTTGCATTAGCGTGTCACTCCTGCAGGCCATCCACACCCCTGAAGGGAGATGCGTTCCTTGGTGTGACTTACACTGTACCAAACCCAGACCTGGTGGTCATCAGTTTGACTGTTAACCGGGTTTGATTACTCGACGGGGTAATCAGAGATACGATGTATAGGTCAAGCTGGAAGGAACCAAGTCATATGATCATTCGAGTCTGACGGTAGTCTCCACCGCTCGAAGTGAATCATGTCATCAAGTGGAGGGACAGTGGGTTTACCACTACTAAGCGGAGAGCAGGGGTATGATGGAGAACATAGTAAGTCTGGGTGAATTGGAGTGCAGCCTGCGTCGCACTCTGGGTGGCTACGCAGGTTAACTCGAGCTCAGAGGATCGATGGTACACTCGGGTAGTGTGTCGATCGAGCTTGAGTTGGAAGCCATGAACCCCGGTCCCTGATGGTTCCACCTTATCAACATTATGTACGGTTCTTGAACCATCTCCTCGGAACACCATAAGCATAAAAGGGAAGAAAGAAGTATACGCTCCGTGTGTGCTCGGCACTAGAGCACGGTAGATGCGTAACTACATACGAGTACTAAGGGTTATACCCGAGACTAGTACAGAGGCGCATGTAGTAATCCGGACCCTAGCCATAAGTGAACTTCGCTGCATAGGTGCGATGCACCGGGGTATGCTGCGAGTTGACTAGTTGACTTTGCTAGAGTCACCCTTCGGTGGCCTCAGTTAATAGTAGGTAACTAGTAGAAATCACTTAAGTAATGGCCGCTAGGTATCGCACGCTAGAAATGGTCAAAATGAGGCGTCAGGGCGTTTTGGTAAAAACCTCACTCTGCCGGACCTCACTCTTGGCCGACCCTAGCAGTGGGAGACCTTGCTAGGGCCAGCCCTATGTTGTAGGGATGAGAATCCCTCATCTATAGGGCCGGCCATATGGATAGGGATAAGGGTTTGAAACGGTTAAGATCGAGCCCTAAAAAGTGGGAAAACGGATAAATTCAAGGAGAGATAAAAGGGTGAGATTGGAGAGATAATTGTGGGAGGTCTTTATCCCCTTGGATCCTTATCCAAGGGGGTAGGCCGGCCCTATATATAGGGCTATATGGGGACGGCCATATGGATGCCAAAACCGAACCCCCTCCCTCTCTCATCTCTCTAGTTCTCTCCCTAATCTCTCTCCCGTTTCTCGCTTGCAACTTCGTCTTCCTCGCGTGGAGTTCTGAAGAAGGAGAAGGGTCGTTCTTCGGAGGCAATCAGAGATCCGAGAGCGACGTTCCGTGCATCGTGTGAGATCGGGTGAACAAGAAGGCAACATCTCCATTCGTACCATCGGCATCTTCTCGAACGATCTTCCGTCTCCATCGACAAAGAAGACAATTCTCCGCGGTTAAAAGATCCGTACGAAAGGTATGTGTAATCTAACATGTAGATCTAGCGAGTATTATGATTTGCATGCATGCTAGTTAATCATTACGCTAGATTACCGTTAGGGTGTTCGATTCACGTGCATACACATGCACACATATGTAGATTAGTTTCGATGAAAGTTTAAATCGTATAACGTGCACCATGAACGGTCTTTCGACTGCAAAATCGTTTCCGCTGCGAGCCTCTACCATCGATTAATTTCCAACAACTTTAGCATAGGAACTCTCAAGCAAAGTAAGTCATGCCAAGTGGGGAATTGACATAAAAGCATATAAAACAAAGAGCATATCGATTAAAATTTGCCATCGAAGGAACTCTCCACCCATGCACGATGCATTCGGAGACTCTTCAAAGTGAAAGCATGAGCTTGAATTTCATTATTGATCAATGGATCAAAAAGCACTTCAAGTGCTGCTTCCTCAAACTCGTCGACCTCTGTGATTGCTCGGTGTAGGTCTTCGGTCCACTGACTTGAGCGGAACGTTGTAATGTTGTTCTTAATTGCCCCGGCCCCCGGCAACATCTCCAACCTTAGAAACCAAGTCCTTGATGACATCCTCTTGTTTCTCCGGTTACATTTGCTTTCCCTGAGACACTTAGTGCTTGAAGATGTGGCTTGGACCGGTCCAGTTCTTTCTTGTTGGGCATTTGTTTGGTCACGTGGCGGCGGGGTAGATTCTACCATGTCGGCATGAAGCTCAAGATGAACAAAGCCTGGTTCTTTCTCAAAATCGATGGAATCATTGAACCCATATAACACTTGTCTGCCAAAGTCTATATATTCTCTTTCCAAAGGAGCATGTTGCTTGGTCGTCCCCACAAATAATTCTTAAACTATCGTAGTGCTTAATAGGTTTGTTTAGATATGTCTCTGCCTTTGGATGTGCCTACAAGCATCGAGTATCAGACTCCAATGTCACGATTAGACAAATAAAATGATGTTATGTGAATGAAATTACCTCCGCATAGGCTCGATATGTATCAGTCTCCAATGTCACCATTTTTAGTTCATCGTCCCACCCCGCTCCACTTAATGCCTGAATTTTTTTTATCTTAGTTAATATTGGATACCTGGTTATGTTCTATAGTAGCAGCTCTTACTGAAATTCAAAGAACACAGAGTAATATTACTAAAATTCAGCAAAAAAATGTTATGTAAAATCATCTAATTCTCTCTTTTGGGTATGTTGTGTTTATATGAAACACGAAAAAATTGTATTGCTGCATGGTGTAAACATGAGTTACCTTGATACTCACTCTATTATAAAGTACTCCGATTCTATATATTTGCTAATAATCGAGCTATATTTTACAGTCCTAAAATTTGTAATTATTACACATGATATCTTTTTAGGTATCTCACTTGCTATGACACCTTTTGTAATTGCAAAATGTATTTACCATCATGTATTTAATTATGTAGGGACATAGCCGGCGATCTTTATCTATTCATTCATGTTAATGACAAACCAGGAATTCGGAGGGATGGTCTTAATCTGTACTCAGATATCATCATTGACTATACTGAAGCCATACTAGGAACTACAGTCAAGGTAACTTCTGTGAGAATTGCTTTCTTTTTTTGTACAGTGCTTATTCATTAGGTATGCATATAATCACTCTACCACTTATTTTCTATTCATGTTAATGAGTCATCCAGACATTGTTCAGATACAATATCAAAGGAGTACAAAATCTATGTAGTTTCCCTTTGTAGTAGGTTATAATGCCTACTGTTTTTAGGACTTCCATTTATCCTTCGTGTGGTGCCTTTGCTTTTAGATTAGTTGATATGGATGTTTTCGATGTTTAGTATGTGGCATAGTGATGGGTACACCGGCTCAGTCTGACTGGTTCGAGTTCCAGAGGAGACGCAGGTCTGCACACGCAGGAGGACATCACATCTCTGCATGGTCTGGCTTGAAGATGCATTCTAGTTGGTTGGCCCAATTCTATTGGGCCTGTTTTGGGTTTTATTTTATTTTGGAACATTATTATTACATTTTCGGATTAATAAGTAGTGCAAATTATGCACTTGTGTACAAGCCAGTTTATAAGGGTTTTAAGGTTAATTTACTCATTGGGTTATAAGGGTTTCTTGGAGACTATATATATATATATATATATATATATATATATATATATATATATATATATTCTTTGATAATGTAATCCTATTAATGAATGAAGCCTTGCTTTGAGGTGTTCTTGAAAGTTGAGAGAGCTCGTGAGGGGAGAGACCTCGAGCTTCGGCTAAAATCTTTTTTACTTTTGCATATACGGATCTTCATCACCACCATCATCATCATCAACGTTGACATCATCATCAACATCACCCTTGTCACCACCGACCAGTGCATCGCTGTTCGGCAGCCCTCTCTAGCCGCCAATTGCCGCAATCCGAGCCCTGCCCACAGCCGCCGCCCGCGTAGCCCTTGCTGCCACCGTTCGCACTGATCGCAATTGTCCTGCTGCCGCCTACCTTGGTTGACAGTCAACAGGTCCTGCAAGCCCATCGGCATTTCCACAATTAATCCTGGTTTGATCATTCTAATCCTTACCTTTTGAATCCTTAATGTTTTTCTTGTTACGGGTGCTCGACAAGGTGGCTCGGGCCTTCCAGTTGACTTTGTTCACCTTCGAATACCTGTCGTTCACAGGGTGACCTCTGTCGGGGACAGTCGTTTCAGTGGGGTAGCTTTGGTCCGGGCTCAGATTCCCCCTAAACCTGTTGACGGGCGAGTTCCTAATGGAGGTTGTCTTCTTGGATTAGCTCTCGAGGGAACACTTGGTGCGTGCTCTATGCCGGCCCCTCACTGAGCTGGAGCGGGTTCTTGACAAGAGGATCCCTCTCAGCTACCTCCTAAAGAAGTGGAAGCTAAAAATGGGGACGAAGTACCTATCTGCCGGTAGCAACATTTACCTCTCCGGAAAGTCAGGGAAGCTTAACCTCGTCATCACCCCGAAAAACAATGATAGGAATTGGAAGGACTACCTCTTCATGGTGATTGACGATTGGTGAGGGTCCTACAAAAGGATCATGTCGCACCCCACCCCCCTGAGGTCGAAGCACCCCAAAAGTACGATCACGGTGGGAGGCTCTATATCTTTGCCGACGTTGAGGCGCAACTCGACTAGGCTATCCTGACATATCTGGGTTTGTTGACAAGGTCCTCCCTCAGTGTTGGAGGTCGAGTTGCAGCATTAGGTGAATGGAGATCGTCAAAAGGAGCAACACCAAGAAAGTCCAGGTCTGAGCCGACAACCAGGACAAGGGGAGGGGCGGAGGTTGCAAGAAGAGAGCAACGTTTTCCCTCGCTCTCAAGTACAACGAGGGACGAGAAAGGCTCGCTGTTGCGTTAGTCCGGAGATGCCGAAGTCACGAAGGCCCAAGCCAGAGTGGCCTAGATCGAAGTCCCTTTGCCTCCTGTTGGCCATCCGATCATTCCCATCGAATAGCTCGTCGGAGCTCATGCGACACAACCCGCCCCCGTTCTCGAAACCGTGCGGCCAATAATCTTGCCCGTGGTGTGACCTGCTACTAGCGCCACTCAGCTAGCCATTATGACATGCCTGGGTGTTTTCGCGGGTTCAAGCACAGAGCGCTCTGATTTGTTGCCTAGGCGATTCCGGACGTTGACCTGTCAACCTTCCAATGGGGCTCGTGTGTGTTTTGAGTATTTGCCTTGTTAGTAGGTTCCGAAGACAGCGGCAAGTGGTATTCTCGCTCTCGCCAACTCCGGCGATGGTGAGGATTGCCATCTTGATCCGATTCGTACATCCCTCGGCTTCCCTCAGCTCGGCTGATCCTAGACCTAGCGAGGGTGTTGGATCATTGGGTACCTCGAGTTGATAGGCTTGGCACGGGGTCGAGCTGGTTGCACGCTTGGGGGCATAGGGGTTGGATCTCTGCACGCCGTGTAGGCTAGAACCGTTGTCAGAGCGGGCGCCACTGACCTTGCCTGTCTTTATTAGCCCGGGCGAGGTGACTGCTCAAGCGGTCCCGCGAGCTATAGGGCTGACTCGTCGTCCAGTGATGCTCAGACATGGTCCGAGCGTTCCACAGACCGTCCACAAGGGTCGTCCGGGCCGTAGAATCTTTTTGGCCCTGCATGATAGTTTGTCTGCTATACAGAACCTCCCTAAGTAGTGGCTCGTTTGAACCCTACCTACAAGAGGTGGGAGCGTTAGGCGCACCGCGGGCTTTGCCCCTGCGTGGAGCACGTGCTCTTCCACGAGCGGTCTGAGTCGTGCGTTGGGCTCCCTGGTGGGAGTATTCCACAACATCAAGCGTGCTACCTTCGGCAACCACAATGGCTCCTCTCCAGTGTGGGTTGCGATCCATTGATCCATATGGTTGTGGGAACCCTTGAAGACGCTAGTCAATATGCCACAAATAGTGCCAAATCGGGAGCTAAGATGTAGACCACACTTCGTCGAGCGATAGATCACTGGAGGAGAGCTGCTGCGCGATGCACTGGTCTTCTCCTTTGACGACAAGAGTAAGCATGCAGCGTTGAGCTGCGAAAACGTGAATGGATCAGAGATGGTCGGCTCCATTTGGAGCATTCACCCTTCGACGTCTAAGTCAGTAGACTAGCAAAGGGTTTTTTGGGGCAAGCTGATAGTGAGGACTAGGTAGGACTCAGTGTTTTTTGACCTTTTGCACAGAGCCCTGGTTAGGCTTTTATAGAAACCCAAAGCTCAGAGGCACCGACACGTGTTTGCTACGTGGCGCCCAGCCGCCCAGGTGTTGGTGATCGATTGGCATAGACGACCACTTCTTCCTGCAGGCACGTTGTCATTTAGGTGCCGAACATGTTGTGTCGCGAAGGTGACAGGTCACCCGGGGAATCTTCACGTGTCACCACTGGATTGATGTAGAGATGTCAGGTGGCTGCTGGGGTTGCTCGCACACTGCCATCTGACACTCGACACGCTGTCTGACATCGGACATGCCGCCTAACACTAGATTCCACGCCTGACATCAGATTCATGCTACATGACAATCCCGTCGCACCTCCACCGCGAGCTTCACTCTTATGGGGATGCGTGTATAGAGCTTCATCAAGTCGACATCAGGCTAACAATAGTCTGAGCTCCCTACCAATGTCAACACTGGCTCGCTCACAGGCATTCCGACGTGATCGTCATGGGGCTAGCTCGTCCTTCCATGGTTTTGGCCGAGTAGGAGCCTCCTTAGGTGGGTTTGGTTTGGTCTGGAGTCCACCATGAGCTTGATTACTGGCGAAATCTGAACTTGGTTTGTAGTGGCGAGATCCAAACTTGGTTCGTGATGGTGTCTGCCATGAGCTTGGTTGTGGTGGGTCGGCGAGCTCCGAGTAGGCTTGATGCAGACGAGGCCTACTACGTGCAGATTTTCACAGCTGATCGTGTATTTTCATCCCCTCCGGAGATCCAGGAAGCCGATCGTCGATCCGTCTGCATCAGTGGAAAGCTTATTCGAAGATCTAAAACTTTGGTTTTTATTTTATTTCGATCCGACTGACGAATCTTTAGTTATTTGCCTTTTTATTTCTGGTTTGGGTAGGTGCAAGCCATGTTCGCATCCGGTTCGAGCCACAGATGCCGAACTGACTCGTTTCTATGTTTACTTTTTAGCCGTAGGATCTTAGGTCGTCTTAAATCTCAATGGATGAGATTCTAAGGGAAACCAAAACCCTAAAACACCTAGACGAACCCCCCTTCACCCGGTCGGCCCCTTTCCCGAGGCAATAACGCGCGGGCATGCCTTGGGAAGCGTGCCCGCGATCCTTTCTCTCTCTACCCACGCGTCCCTCTCTCTCCTTCCTTCCTTTTTTGTGTTTCTTTGATTGTTTCCCCTATAAATCCTAAAACCCTAATTGCAAAAGGGGACGATGATGATATGAATTGAAACCCTAGAACGGAGAAGCGTGTGCGCTTGTTCGATGTATCTTCCGAAGATTCTTCCTTGCATCTAGTCTTTTCTTCCTTCGCACGCTTTTACCTCGTCGCCTCGCCTTTCGTCTACGACTTCGCGGAAGATCGACGCCATCTTCAAAGATCAACTCGTCTCGGCTTCTTCAACCTTTTTTCTGAACCACGCCCCTTCTTCCGCCCCTTCATCTGCAACAACGGAGCATCAGATAGCCGCCGGCATTGACCAAAGCACGGTTTGGATCATCCTCTGATACTTTCATGTGATAGATCTTATTTTCCAACCGGCCTTATTGCTGATTTTCATATTAGGGTTCCAAATATTCGACTTCTGAAGAATCTCATCCATTAGGGTTTATCGATTAGGTCTACGGTTGTTTTTTGAAACATTGGCTTTGTTATTTGAGACTGTGATCATCTTTATTGCTGGAAGTTGGTTATTTAAATCTGAAATTAAGCATTATCTTGTCAGTTTTTATTTACTTCGTCAAATTAAATATGCTTGGGCATGAATGAATGATGATCCATGATTATAGGCTTTGCTGAAATTTGATTAAGATATGCTGAAATCTGATTTTTGTGTTTTAAATTCAGCACTTGGGTTTTCTTTAGCATCCTGATGGGATGCGTATGCTTAAATAATTCCAAGTGCAGAATTTAAAACACAAAATCAGATTTCAGCATGTTATAAACAAATTTCAGCAAAGCCTATGATCATAGTTCATCATCCATTCATTATTCCAATCAGATTTAACTCAACAAAATAATAAAATTGACAAGATGAACATTAATTTCAGATTATAATAACTGAATTCCAGCAATGATAGCAATAACAATCTCAAAGTAATAAGCCAATGTTTCAAGAACAACCAAAGATCTACCGATAAACCCTAATGGATGAGATTCTCGGGGAAAACAAATATTAGGAACCCTAATATGAAATCAGCAATAAGGCCGGTTGCGGGAAAGAAAATATCACATAAAAATTATCAGAGGATAATCCAAACCGTGCGTTGGTCAATGCCGGCAGCTGACGGGAACTCCGTTGATGCAGATGAAAGGCGCGGAAGGGGAGGCGTGGTCCAGAAGAAGTGGTGAAGAAGCCGAGACGATGGATCTTTGGAGACGAAGAAACTCCGCGTCGATCTCCCGCGAAGCCGTAGATGAATGGCGAGGCGACAGGGTAGAAGCTTGCGGAAGGAAGAAAAGACTGGAAGCAAAGAGGAATTCTTCAGAAGGGATACACCGAACAAGCGCGACGCTTCTCCGTTCTAGGGTTTCAATTCATATTCTTCTCTCTTTTCTCAATTAGGGTTTTAGAATTTATAGGGGAAACAACCAAGAACACAAAAGGAAAGGAAAGAAGGAGAGAGAGAGGCCGGTCGGGTAGAGAGAGAGGGACGCGCGGGTGAGAGAGGGCGCGGGGCGTTCGCGGGAGAGAGAAAGGGGGCCGGTCGGGTAGGGGCTAGGTTAGGGTTTTTGGGTTTTGATCCTCCGTCGAATCTCATCCATTGAGATCTATCCTAACTTAAGATCCTACGGCTAAAAAGTAAACACAGAAACGAGTCAGTTCGGCATCTGTGGCTCGAACCGGATGCGAACATGGCTCGCACCTACCCAAACCAGAAATAAAACTGCAAATAACTAAAATGTTGGTCGGATCGAAATAAAATAAAGACCAAAGTTGTAGATCTCCGAATGAGCTTTCCATTGGTGCAGACGGATCGACGATCGGCTTCCTGGATCTCCGGCGCGGATGAAAATATGCCATCAGCTGTAGCAAATCTGCACGTAGTAGGCTCGTCTGCATCAAGTCCCTCGGACTCAAAAGAACTCGACTCTTATCGAGCAAGGTCCTGGATCCGGCGGGGGCTCTCCTGGTAGTAACTGCAATCGCTGAATCTGCTCTGACTGCTCTCCCGGGTCTGGTGGCCAAGTAATCCGCCTCAAGTATGCAGCAACTCCATCTGGCATCCCCTGCCCCTCGACGCCAAGCAAAGACCTGAAAGCCAAAACCAACATCCTCCGCGGCACGATAAGATCGTCAAAATAGTCAGATAATTTCATGTGATAATAGGAGTTTGGGTTGACATGAAATTCAAATGACATATGAAAAGAAAGGCCGCGGGAGCATAATGTACTGCGGGTCATAGGCTTGCGCGATAGGCAATGGTGTATTTGAAAGGCCATGGGGTGCGGGTGCATTATGTGTTGCTCAAAGTGGCCTGCGCACGTGGCAAAACAAGTGGATTCTAGACCGGAAAGATGTGTCATGCAATCATTGTCTGGATGCAGTGAATAAAATAAGAAATTAAAGAACTCATCATGCCACTTGTTACGACTTCGAAAAATTAAAGGTGATGGGTTGTCTGAAATATGAAAGCATGAGGCATAAGTATTCTGCATCGAAAAGTGATCAAACATGGCAAAATCTTCTTTATTGCTTAATTCAACACTTGGATGACAATATGGATGCACATATGAATGGTCTGTGAATGGAAAGATGCCAGGCATATGGCGAAGGCGAGTGCAATTAATGCCTACAGACTCTAAGTGCGATGTGCATGCAATGGAATGCAGAATGTTGTCTAATCCCTTATTAATTTTTAGTGAATCAGATGAACACCCAACTAAATTTTCAGCGAATGGTGGTACGGACGGACTCTGACTCAGAAGGGCTTGAGGTGCGTGGGATCGGTGCCTCCTAAAACATGTGGGCCATAGGGTGACATTGATGCCGTCCTTATGGAAGGTATAGGTGTTGGCTCTTCCGTGATGTTGGACATCTCGGTCGAACTGCCATGGACGCCCTAAGATAACATCAGCAACCTCTAACGGAAGGACATCGCACCAGATCTCATCTCGATATTGTAGCCCAATGGACAACTTTGCCAAACAACAATGTGTTACCAGCTTGCTCGTGGTGTTGTCTAGCCAGGATGTTTTGTAAGGGTGAGCCAATGGTTTAACTTTCCATTTCTTGCTCCTAACTACCCTTTCATTGATAAGATTGGTGGTGCAACCTCCATCGATCAAGACGCAAAGGTCCATGCCATTGACACTGCAGACTGTTCGGAACAACTCGAACCTTTGGTTCTTGCAGTGTGGCTTAGGGGGTCCTCCACAGAGCTCGTGGGGTAACAACGCTTTGGGTGCTTGGGGTGATGGCGACTGGTGAATAACCAACAGGGGTGCTGTCACATCATCTCCCTCCAAGACTAAGTCATTGAAGTGTTCCCCTTCAGACTCATGACTATCCTCGTCATTATCCGCAAGATTTGTCTGTGGATGGAACTGACGGCGAGGACAATCGGCTAACTTGTGACCCGGCTGGTTGCATTTGAAACACTTAATTTGGCTCGGGTTGGGTCCTAAAACTCCTTTACCCTTCTCAGTGGGTGCAGGAACTGTGCCAGCTACGGGTGAAGGTCCAGGGAGTGGTCTACTCACAGATCCGGATGGTGCCCTAGTGTTGTCATATCGCCGGGACGCAGATCGGGAGTGGTGAGACTCGACCTTCTTAGCCCGACGGTGTGCATCACTGACCTGATACAAGTCATGAAGGGACACCACCTCTTGAATTGAAGGTTTGAGGCCGTTGACGTACCTAGCGACGCTCTGCTCTTCATCTTCATGCAGAGCATTACGAGCTTGGAGCTTGTAGAATTCATTAGTGTAATCATCTACAGATTTGTGCTCTTGTCGCAGGTTTTGGAATTTCTGGAACACATTCTGCTTGAAATCAGAAGGGAGGAACTTCTGTTGCATTTTTCCTCACATATGTGTCCACGTGGAAATCTTTTCTTTTCCTTTCCTACCCCTAGTGGTCTGCAACTGTTTCCACCAAATCAGTGCATGACCTTTCAGTTTAAGGCTGACAAACTTGACTTGTTTGTCGCGGGGGATTTTCTTCCACTCAAAGTATTGGTCGATTCGCTCGGCCCACTCTAGAAACTCTTCGGGGTCCATCCTACCCTCAAACTCAGGAATTTCTATCTTGATGCCCTGATCCCAGCCCCAATGGGATTTCGATCTCCTATGAGTTCTACTTCGCCTATCAGTCCCGTCAGAGGAACTGATGTTGTCACCTCCGGACTCTAGATCTAGTTCGCTATGCCCTGGCGACGCTCTAGTCCTGGGTTCTCGATGGGGTCGGGGTTGATTTTGGGAATTAGTGAAGGCTAGGGTCAAGGTTTCTATCTGGGTCTGAAGCCTATCCATGTGCTCTTGTTGCCTCATGAAGGCAAATTGCCAAGTACGGGGTGGAGAAGATCCAGCTATTATGGATTGTCTAGTAGATGCTATCGATTCACTCAAGAGAGAAAGGGATGGTCCTTAAATGTATGCGATCACGCGATGCGTGTTACTAATTAATGCAAGGCACTAACTAAAATGAAAGAAGGAAAATAAAAAAAAATTTCAGCAAACATGCGATGATGCGAATGATGCGAGAGGACCGACCGTTGCGTAAGGACGCGACGACTAGTGCGCTCTGATACCAACTTGATGGGATGTGTATGCTTAAATAATTCCAAGTGCAGAATTTAAAACACAAAATCAGATTTCAGCATGTTATAAACAAATTTCAGCAAAGCCTATGATCATAGTTCATCATCCATTCATTATCCCAATCAGATTTAACTCAACGAAATAATAAAATTGACAAGATCAACATTAATTTCAGATTATAATAACTGAATTCCAGCAATGATAGCAATAACAATCTCAAAGTAATAAGCCAATGTTTCAAGAACAACCAAAGATCTACCGATAAACCCTAATGGATGAGATTCTCGGGGAAAACAAATATTAGGAACCCTAATATGAAATCAGCAATAAGGCCGGTTGCGGGAAAGAAAATATCACATGAAAATTATCAGAGGATAATCCAAACCGTGCGTTGGTCAATGCCGGCGGCTGACGAGAACTCCGTTGATGCAGATGAAAGGCGCGGAAGGGGAGGCGTGGTCCAGAAGAAGTGGTGAAGAAGCCGAGACGATGGATCTTTGGAGACGAAGAAACTCCGCGTCGATCTCCCGCGAAGCCGTAGATGAATGGCGAGGCGACAGGGTAGAAGCTTGCGGAAGGAAGAAAAGACTGGAAGCAAAGAGGAATTCTTCGGAAGGGATACACCGAACAAGCGCGACGCTTCTCCGTTCTAGGGTTTCAATTCATATTCTTCTCTCTTTTCTCAATTAGGGTTTTAGAATTTATAGGGGAAACAACCAAGAACACAAAAGGAAAGGAAAGAAGGAGAGAGAGAGGCTGGTCGGGTAGAGAGAGAGAGAGGGACGCGCGGGTGAGAGAGGGGGCGCGGGGCGTTCGCGGGAGAGAGAAAGGGGGCCGGTCGGGTAGGGGCTAGGTTAGGGTTTTTGGGTTTTGATCCTCCGTCGAATCTCATCCATTGAGATCTATCCTAACTTAAGATCCTACGGCTAAAAAGTAAACACAGAAACGAGTCAGTTCGGCATCTGTGGCTCGAACCGGATGCGAACATGGCTCGCACCTACCCAAACCAGAAATAAAACTGCAAATAACTAAAGATCCGTTGGTCGGATCAAAATAAAATAAAGACCAAAGTTGTAGATCTCCGAATGAGCTTTCCATTGGTGCAGACGGATCGACGATCGGCTTCCTGGATCTCCGGCGCGGATGAAAATACGCCATCAGCTGTAGCAAATCTGCACGTAGTAGGCTCGTCTGCATCACATCCGCATCACACCAAGTTGGTATCAGAGCGCACTAGTCGTCGCGTCCTTACGCAACGGCCGGTCCTCTTGCATCATTCGCATCATTGCGTGTTTGCTGAATTTTTTTTTTTTTTTTCCTTCTTTCATTTTAGTTAGTGTCTTGCATTAATTAGGAAACTAGCATCGCGTGAGCGCATCCATATTAGGACCACCTTTCTCTCTGAGGTGAATCGATAGCATCTTCTAGAGAATCTAGAATGGCTGGACCTTCCCCACCCCGTACTTGGCAAGATGCCTTCACAAGGCAACAAGAACACATGGATAGGCTTCAGACCCAGATTGAAACCTTGACCTTGGCCTTCACCAATTCCCAAAATCCACCCCGACCCCATCGAGAGCACAAGACTAGAGCGTCGCCAGAGCGTAGTGAGTTAGATCTCGAGTCAGGAGGTGATAGTGTCAGTTCCTCTGACGGGTCTGATAGGCGGAGTCGAAAAACTCATAGGAAAACGCGATCCCATTGGGGCTGGGATCAGGAGATCAAAATAGAAATTCCTGAGTTTGAGGGTAGGATGGATCCCGAAGAATTCCTAGAATGGGCCGAGAGAATCGACCAATATTTTGAGTGGAAAGAAATTCCCCGCGACAAACAAGTCAAGTTTGTGAGTCTCAAACTAAAAGGTCATGCACTGATCTGGTGGAAACAGTTGCAGACCACTAGGGGTAGAAAGGGAAAAGACAAGATTTCCACGTGGACACACATGAGGGGCAAAATGCAACAGAAGTTCCTCCCTTCTGATTTCAAACAGAATGTGTTCCAAAAATTCCAAAACCTGCGACAGGAGCACAAGTTGGTGGATGATTACACCAATGAATTCTACAAGCTCCAAGCTCGCAATGATCTGCATGAAGATGAAGAGCAGAGCGTCGCTAGGTACGTCAACGGTCTTAAACCTTCAATTCAAGAGGTGGTGTCCCTTCACGACTTGTATCAGGTCAGCGATGCACACCGTCGGGCTAAGAAAGTTGAGTCTCACCACTCCCGATCTGCGTCCCGACGATATGACAACACTAGGGCACCATCCGGATCTGTTAGTAGACCACTCCCTGGACCTTCCCCTATAGCTGGTATAGTTCCTACACCCACTGAGAAGGGTAAAGGAGTCTTAGGACCCAACCCGAGCATGATGAAGTGTTTCAAGTGCAACCAGCCGGGTCACAAGTCAGCCGATTGTCCTCGACGTCAATTCCATCCACAGACAAATCTTGCGGATAATGAAGAGGATAGTCATGAGTCTGAAGGGGAACACTTCAATGAGTTAGTCTTGGAGGGAGATGATGTGACTGCACCACTACTAGTCATTCACCAGTCGCCATCACCCCAGGCACCTAAAGCGCTACTTCCCCACGAGCTCTGTGGAGGACCCCCTAAGCCACACTGCAAGAACCAGAGATTCAAGCTGTTCCGAACAGTCTGCAATGTCAATGGCATGGACCTTTGTGTCTTGATCGATGGAGGTTGCACCACCAATCTGATCAATGAAGCGATAGTCAGGAGCAAGAAGTGGAAAGTCAAACCATTGGCTCACCTTTACAAGACATCCTGGTTAGACAACACCACGAGCAAGTTAGTGACCCATTGTTGTCTGGCAAAGTTGTCGATTGGGCTGCAATATCGAGATGAGGTCTGGTGCGATGTCCTTCCTTTAGAAGTTGCTGATATTATCTTAGGGCGTCCATGGCAGTTTGACCGCGATGTACTACATCACGGGAAGGCCAACACCTATACTTTCCTTAAGGACGGCCTCAACGTCACCTTATGGCCCACGTGTTTTAGGAGACACCGATCCCACGCACCTCAAGCTCTTCTGAGTCAGAACCATCCCATACCACCATTTGCGGATAATCTAGTCGGGTGTTCATCTGATTCACTAACAATTGAGAGGGGATTAGACAACATATTGCATTCCATTGCATGCACATCGCATTTAGAGTCCGTAGGCATCCATGACACTCGCATTCCTCATTTGCCTGACATCTATACATTTATAGACCAATCATATGTGCATCCATATCATCCAAGTGTTGAATTAAACATTCAAGAAGAGTTTGTCACATTTGATCACTTTTCGATGCAGAATACTTATGAATCATGCTTTCACATTTCAAAAAGCCCATCATCTTTACTTTCTCGAAGTCATAACAAGTGGCTTGATAAATTATTTAATCTTATTTTATTCACTGTATCCAGACAATGATTGCATGACATATCTTCGTCGTTTAGAATCCACTTGTTTTGCCACGTGCGCAGGCCACTTTGAGCACCACATAATGCACCCACACCCCATGGCCTTTCAAATACACCATTGCTTATTGCGCAAGCTGATGACCCGCAACACATTATGCTCCCGCGGCCTTTCCTTTCATATGTCTTTCGAATTTCATAGCAACCTATATTCCTATTATCACATGAAATTATCTGAGTGTCTTGACGATCTTACCGTGCCGAGGAGGATGTTGGTTTTGGCTTTCAGGTCTTCGCTTGGCATGGATGGGCCGGGGATGCCAAATGACGTTGCTGTGTACTTGAGACTGATTACTTGGCCACCGGACCCGGGCGAGCAGTTCGAGCAGATGCAGCGGTTGCGGCTTCTTCCAGGAGAGCCCCCACCAGATCCAGGACCTTGCTCGACAGGAGTCGAGTTCTTTTGAGTTCGGGGGACTTGATGCAGACGAGGCCTACTACGTGCAGATTTTCACAGCTGATCGTGTATTTTCATCCCCTCCGGAGATCCAGGAAGCCGATCGTCGATCCGTCTGCATCAGTGGAAAGCTTATTCGAAGATCTAAAACTTTGGTTTTTATTTTATTTCGATCCGACTGACGGATCTTTAGTTATTTGCCTTTTTATTTCTGGTTTGGGTAGGTGCGAGCCATGTTCGCATCCGGTTCGAGCCACAGATGCCGAACTGACTCGTTTCTATGTTTACTTTTTAGCAATAGGATCTTAGGTCATCTTAAATCTCAATGGATGAGATTCTAAGGGAAACCAAAACCCTAAAACACCTAGCCGAACCCCCCCTTCACCCGGCCGGCCCCTTTCCCGAGGCAATACCGCGCGGGCACGCCTTGGGAAGCATGCCCGCGATCCTTTCTCTCTCTACCCGCGCGTCCCTCTCTCTCCTTCCTTCCTTTTTTGTGTTTCTTTGATTGTTTCCCCTATAAATCCTAAAACCCTAATTGCAAAAGGGGACGATGATGATATGAATTGAAACCCTAGAACGGAGAAGCGTGTGCGCTTGTTCGATGTATCTTCCGAAGATTCTTCCTTGCATCTAGTTTTTTCTTCCTTCGCACGCTTCTACCTCGTCGCCTCGCCTTTCGTCTACGACTTCGCGGAAGATCGACGCGGAGTTCCTCCATCTTCAAAGATCAACTCGTCTCGGCTTCAACCTTTCTTCTGAACCACACCCCCTCTTCCGCCCCTTCATCTGCAACAACGGAGCATCAGATAGCCGCCGGCATTGACCAAAGCACGGTTTGGATCATCCTCTGATACTTTCATGTGATAGATCTTATTTTCCAACCGGCCTTATTGCTGATTTTCATATTAGGGTTCCAAATATTCGACTTCTGAAGAATCTCATCCATTAGGGTTTATCGATTAGGTCTACGGTTGTTTTTTGAAACATTGGCTTTGTTATTTGAGACTGTGATCATCTTTATTGCTGGAAGTTGGTTATTTAAATCTGAAATTAAGCATTATCTTGTCAGTTTTTATTTACTTTGTCAAATTAAATATGCTTGGGCATGAATGAATGATGATCCATGATTATAGGCTTTGCTGAAATTTGATTAAGATATGCTGAAATCTGATTTTTGTGTTTTAAATTCAGCACTTGGGTTTTCTTTAGCATCCGCATCACACCAAGGCTTCAAACTTGGCTCGTGGTGGTTTCTACCTTGAGCTTGGTTGGGGTGGGTCGGTGAGCTTTGAAAAAGGTTTGTGGTGGCGAGCTCTGAATTTGTCTCGTGGTGGTGTCTACCATGAGCTTGGTTGAGGTGGGCCGACAAGCTCGCCACGTGTGTCTACGGCGAGCTCTATGCTGACGTCCCCATAGTGCTCTCTGCTGACGTCATATCGACGTCACCTTAAGTGATCTCCCTGTTGATGTCATGTTGACATCATCATGGCCAAGCACTCTACTGACATCACCAAGGGTGAGCTTCCTGCAAAGCTATCTACCAAGCACAAGTCGTCAGCCGTTACGACCGCGTCGAAGGCCTCCGTTGTCATCATCAACATCACGCTCGCCGCCACTGACTAGTGTTCCTACGTCCAGATTCCCTTTCCCACGACCCTTTTACTGTTGTTCGTGCCTCACATATAGGCCTTGCTATTATCGTCCGGGCCACCGCGGCCGCCCCACATAGCCTCACTACCGCCTTCCCCGACCGATAACTGGTAGGGGGTCCATCAACAGGCCACGCAGGCCCACCAACCTACCCACCAGCCTGCCTGACGATCCAACCGACCACCTCGTATTCCATTCAATGTTCGTCGGTGTCCCGTTGGCCCTATTTCGCATGATTTTGCATCTCACCATGCCTCTGAGAATTTACTCAATCATTCCAGTTTGATCGTTCCAATCTTTTTACCTTTTGAGGGCTTAATATTTTCCTTGTTTCTTAAAATTGGTGATTACAGCTTTACTCGGTCATACATATAATTGTTGTTGGCTTGCTTAGTTGATTTGAATATTACACGAGCCTGATCCCATTGTTTTGCTTGTTTGAGCCTGAATATTTTCATTGAAACCCTTTGTGGGATTCTCGATCTTTAGTGCTGCTCTTGGACCGCCCTAACCTACGAGGGTTCCATAACTCCCAAATAGTCGACGAATTTAATCCTTGAATTGTCTGGCACCACTTGACTGCAACTGGACCTTGACCTTGATCTAACTATTGATGAAGAATTCTACAAGATGAGGCTGGATAGGTTAATGCTTATTATTTGAAGATTATCATTGGACATTCAATTGTTGATATCCTCAATTTACATCTTTAGAACAGCGTTGCATTTGTGTCACATCACAGTCTTAACATTCGATGTAATACCAAAGAATCCTCAGAGCAATTATAAAGTGTCTAGTGGGTTGGATAATAGTACGGAGTCTACGGACGATTGTCAAATAACCTAATCATGACGAACTTCAATAACTCAGACCTTTCATATTATTTATGGATTGTACAAACCTACTTTATAGCATACTTGCAACTGAAATACTCAAATTGTTTCTCCTATTGTTGCGACTGTTTTCTGTTTGTCTCTCTCATGTTTGTTTTCACATGTACTCAATGTGTGCCACTTTGGTTAACCCGGTTGTGGATTTCTTAGGGGGGTTTGAATTGTCTTTGGTCATAAAGAAAACCACCTGCATTTGTATAATGTTTTTTTTTTATTCTCCCTGAATCCTTCTTCCCTTCTGTTCATTGCCTTTAGATGACTCTGTACTCTCAATACTGCCCCTTTTTACTGATAAGAAAAGCGCTTATCTTTAATTTATGTAGCACTGCTGGACAAAAGTGGGAAATTTCATACAAGGAAGAATGTGTCCGTGTACTTCACCTTCAACATAATCTAGAACACGAAAGTTGTATTGACTGGTACTTAGGACATAATTTGTATGATGAGATGACTAAAATCAATTGGAAAAATGCACCATTCTCATTTCTACCCTTCAGGAGTTAATTTGTTTGTAGCAGTAACTTCAGGAGTTAATTGTTTCCTTAATATAATAAGCCTAAATGTTTGCACTCTGAAGAAGTGATTTTCCTTTCTCTGAATTGATGTGGTGCTTTTGAATAGTTTTATTTGTTTGCTGGAAGATTGCTCATCTCATTTGACACATGAAGCTTATCTCAGGTGGACACAATTGAGGGATATAGGGATCTTCAAATTCCTCCCGGGACACAACCTGGAGATACATTAAAGTTTGCTAACTTGGGAGTTCCAAACATTAAGAGACCTTCAGTACGAGGTGATCATCATTTTATTGTGAGCGTTCAGATCCCAAAAGATGTCAGGTTCAAGCCCTTTTCTTTCGTCCAAAGATCTTTTTTTAGTTTAAATATCCTTTGTTATGATGATTTTTGGAAAGCTGTTTCTTTCCTTGTCACATCTCAAACTATTACAACAGTGAAGCTATTGATAATATGTATTATTGTACATTATGGTTGAAAAAATCGACCACTGCCGGGTCGGCCCAGAGCCACAGCGACTAACAGCCCTCTTTGTAGACTCGTTGCACATGGGTTGTACTGACTACGCAACAATAGAACTTTGGAAGCCCGAGCTTCTATATATGTCTTCTTTTCTCTTTTTTCGACTGAGTCGTATTTGCCGAAACCAAGTCGTATCAGTTTTTAGCTGGCCGATACCATCTCCGCTACCAAGTTTTTGAGCCTTGCTATACATTCATGTTATCTTGCCGACTCCTACAACCAAAGTTGTATTTGATACCATTTGTATGTGGTTTTCGTCCCAATGTTGTCAAGGCGGCCAGGCAATGCCTACGCGGTCATGCCTACTTAGGCGAGGCGTGGCCTAGGCAGCGCCTAGTCGAGGCCTAGGCGACAATTTTTTAATATTAAAGTTTATATATATATATATATGGATAATATTCTAATTTGAACAAATAATAAACATAATACCATCAAAAACTTCATGTCAAATTAATCAAACAACTAAATTAAACATTCTTATCTAAAAAGAATATCCATGTCATCATTGTCATGCTAAATCACTGAAATGTGAATACGTAAAATCATGTATGTCATGCATCAACATGTAACAATCAATGAATCAAATTATGTTACTATTAAGAAGTTATAACATTAAAACCCTAAGTCCCTAACATTCATTATGAAACAAATCAAGCATAATAAACATACTCCAAAAATTTAGCACAACCCTAAAATTGGAGAAATAGAAGCATTAGAGAGGATAAATCACATGTATATAGAAAGATAATTCAAAGAGAAAAAACATTATATAAGTAAACAATAACATTAACCTTAAACTTAGTAAAAAGAATATAAAATAAACTCTAACGTAGGATATATAGATAAATAGCTAAGAAGGAAGACATAAAATGGTTTTTAAGTATATGGGTCATACATACATTAGAAAAGGAAACAAAAGAAGAGAGAAAAAAATAAAAAAAAACCCTTTTTTATATAGGCCACCCGCCTAGGTTGTGGCCTAGGCGACCGGGCCCGAAAAGGCCTAGGCGGTCGCCTAAGCGTGGCCTAGGCGATCCTTGACTACACTGTTTCGCCCATTAAATTTATCTTATTGTTGACATCAAAATCTTTCTAAGTCTGAATGGCTCCAATTTTTGGCCAAATCTTGAAGACTTGAAAAATCGACTAAGTCTGGTAGACTAGAAACTTTTTTTGGCTAAGTCTGGAAGGCTCAGGATTTCACCCAGTTCAGAAGGCCCTAGAGTCAACTAAGACTCAAAAAGGAAAGAAAGAAGAAAGAGAAGGAAAAAAGGGGAGGGGAGTACCCCTAAAGAAAAGAAGAGTAAGAAAGAAAGAGAATGAAATAAAAAAAGAAAAAGAAAGGAAGAAAAGGAAAGGAAAAAGAGGAAGGGGACCCCTTGCAGGTCCTGACCTGGCCTTTGGCCAGCCTTGACTGGGGCCTTGGCCGGCCCTAGTGCCAGGGTCGGCCAGGCAGGTCCCTGAGTAAAAAAAAAGAGTAAAAGAAGAAAGGGAAAGAAGGAAAGAAAGTGAAAGAAAAAATATTGTAAGCCTGGAAGACTATGAGCTTGACAGACTTGAAAGTTTTCTAAGTCTGGAAGGCCCTTCTAAGTCACCAGAGCTGGCCAAGCCAAGTATTAGGACCAGCTAAGGAAAAAGTAAAAGAAGAAAGAAAAGTTGACTAAGTCTTGAAGATAGAAAAATAGGGGAAAATACCCCATATTCATTATCTAAAGGCTATTTCTAAGTCGGTAAGTGACACTTAGAGATATGCATCTTTCGATATGCCGAGATACAAGGCTGAAGACTAACTCAGATGCCAGCTTCTACTAGCGAGTTTACATTGGATCCATCAGACTTACCCGATCCATCAAGTTAAGGAGACTGGATCACGAGTCAACATCATCGGGTTCAACTAACAGTGAATCGACTCAGATTTGACACTAGTTCAAACAGAACCACAAGTCGATTAAGCTAGACCAGTTCATTTGAATAACTACCTCTATCCTAAAAAAAAAAGTGGAGGGAGAAGTTTGAAATTCAAAATGAATAACCACCTGTGGAAGTTAAGAAAACCGCTTGGGTAGTTATTTCAATCATCCAGGGGAGTTAAAGAAACTACTTGGATAGTTATTTCAACCACCAGGGGTAGTTATTGCCTACGATAACTATCTTGACAGTTGACCCATATAAAAGAAGGAGAAAGAAAGAAAAAATGGTTGGTCTGTTGAATCTTCAATACACAAGAAGAATCGGCAAGGCATCCACTCAAGATACTTCAAAAAATCCAAGATACTTCAGAGAAGAAGGACTAAGGATCGAAGTAAACCAAAGAAGAAGATCGAAAATTAAAGATGAAAATCACAGCAAGTCAAAGAACATGCAAAGAAACAAGAAGAAGAAGAGTAAAGCAAAGCCCCCACCGCAAGGCTCTTCTCTTTTCATCTTTCTAAACTTGTTGTAATCTTTGTATTTTAAAATCGAGTATCAAAGGATCACAGACGGATTTTCCCACAATCTCCTTATACACTTGTACTCTGGTCCCTCTTAGTGAGTCTAAATTGAAATTTGTACCCTATGCTATCAAAATCGGGACTAGTCGGTGACTAGTCCCCATGCGACATTTTGTCGACCGACTAATTCTGATTCTTTCACAGTTGAGCGGAATCCCGACTAGTCCCCAGGCGGCATTTTGCAAGCATTATTTTTTGCAAGGAGTCTCTGTAAGCAATTTTATTTGGGATTTTTTGCATTGCCTTGAAGTCTTGAGTCGCAACTATGACTCTTCCCTATAATCATCTGTTGAGGACTAAAGAATATGAGATAAAAACATAGACAAATAATTATTGATTATTTATTAATATTCATATAACCCTATAATCAAAATTGTGGTTGTTCACAGATTAAACATCAGCAAACAAATATTGTGATGAATTCTTAGTTCTAAGTACATGATCATGAAGCAATAGAATTGTGTTATGTTACTTGTGTATTTATACCCATGCTGTGAAGTGTGAAAGCATGTATTGTTATTGACCGACTAATATCATATACTCATTGATATTTATGCTAGTTCATATATCATATATGTTTAGAGAGGGGAGAGGGCTTAGAATAAGTTTTGGCCGACTAGTCCCGAATTAGTCCCGACTAGTCCTAGTCATCCCTTGGCCGACTAGGGGATAGTTTGTACCTAAGCATCACAAATTCACCCATACACTTATGCTTGCAATAAAATCTTTTGTGCTACCAAAGGAATACTAGCCTGTGTAAGTAACTAGTAGGAGCATTGGAAGATTAATTGGGTAGCATAAGTGTATCTATTTGATTCATCCACTGTTAAATTGAACACAGGTGACAGGACTAAGTGTGCTGGTCAACTACTGCTTGAGAGCAATTGTTTTGTAATTGGGCTAGCTTTATAAGGTCCAATGAAGAATATTCTATTGATTATAGCTGGTCACTTAAGGAGGGGTAAATTCGTCCTTTCTCGTAACTAAGTTAATGCCTCCCTCCCTCTATCCTTCTCTCTACAACTGGATTTTGAAACCTATGAGTTGCAACAAAGATGGACCACTGAGAATTCTACTCTTTTCATCTTTCCTTTTTCTCCCTTTGTGGGATCTCTTGGATCCTCTATTGTTCTCATAAGGTATCTTTATTAACTTACCGCAGCCCAAATCTATTTTAGTTCCACGAGTTGTTTTGATTTGTACAATTGGAGTTAAAATTAATTCCAAAAGGATCACCGTCTGTAATAAAACTCTGATTTCAGCAGATTTAGCAAATAAAACTCGAGTTCACAAGATTCAGGGTGAATCCTCGATCCATAACTGATACTAATGAATGGAACATATGGAGAATCAGAAAAACTGGAATTAGATACAATATTTTCATGCTATGATGACCTGTTACAAATCCTTAACTCTTAATTATCATCATCCATATCTTTATCGCATTAAGATGGTGTTGATTGGAAGGAAGATTGAAAGGATTTTTTTTGACCGGCTATCACCTGGTGTTAATCCTCTAATATTGATGCCTGACACCTGACCAGGGTAACTTGACATGAGAGGGTCATAGCAAGAAACCTAAAATGTAAGTTGGCGGTAGATAGACTAACCTTAAACCCTACGAATACACTATAAAAAATCCCCAAAAACTGTAAGCAAATTCCTTAAAAAATCTCCTAATATAGTCCTGGATAGGTAGGATTCTTTATACATTTCTCTAATATAAAAAATGACAATATCGTGGCCAGTTGAGGAGAGCAAGGAATTTATTGTGATTTGTGAAGGGATTGTTGGGTGCTGAAATGTAGGTGCATCTTTCATTTCGAACTAAGCTGGATTTTTAATTATCTTAAACTCTTGGGGAACCAACTTATATGTCTGATCACCTACTAAAACTATTTCAAAGCATATGACAAAGTCCCCCCTTCTATCCTTCTATTATGAGTGGGGCATGTATGTAACTATGCTCTCCCTTCCTTTTCCTCTTATGTGGGTTGCTCACATTATGGAATAAAATATTTGAAGTCTACCATATCACCAAATCAAGTACTGAGTTATCACGAGACGGACCACTAAGATCATTGGATCTAAACCAATCATCTAAAGACCTATGCTTACAATAATCCAAAATGAACACCCACCCCTGCACCCACCGCCCCCACGATTACCTCAAATGCTTTAGCTGCAAGGATCTTGTCCCAGGGTCAACTTGAATGATGCGGGATCATTCTTTATGTTCCATGGATCATTCATGGACCACTTGATTTTCTTTACGGTATTAATCCTTGGAAGGACTATGTTGTAATCTATGAAGCACGGATACTCTAAAATACATGAAGTACTCGTACTGAATACGTATCGAACACGGATATGGTCTGGATACGTGTCCGATATGTTTGAAAAACCATAAACATAGCCTCCTCTGGAGGGGGTGCAAGTGATGTTTTTCAACCTGTAGGGGGGCATTTGTAGAATTTTAAACATAAAGGGGTGTAAGTGATAATCGATCAAACTACAGGGGGTCTATTGTAATTTATCCAAAATTTAACCCCACCCCACCTCATCCTGTTTTTTGTATCGTGCGAGAGAGGGAGAGAGGCAGGCGTGCAGCCCTAGCCGTCGCTCGCGCCCGTCATCTGCCCTCTCCCGCGCCCGTCTTCTGCCCTCTCCCGCGCCCGTCGTTCGCCGTCGCCCGTGCCCATCGTCCGCCGGACTGTAGCAGTCCGCCGTCAACTGTTTGTCGCCCTACTGCAGCCGTCTGTGCCCGTCGTCCGCCTGACTGTAGTCGTCAGCCGTCCGTCGTCCGCTCGACTGTAGCCGTCAGTCGTCTGCACCCGTCTGTCGCCCGACTGCAGCCGTTCGCCCGTGCCCGTCCGCCGTCCGACTGCAGCCGTTCGCCCGTGCCCGTCCGCCGTCCGACTGCAGCCGTCCGCCCGTGCCCGTCTGTCACCCAACTATAACCGTTCGCCGTCCACCTGTCTCTCTCCCTCACAACCCCATCTCTCTCTCCCTCTATCTCTCTCCCTCACAGCCCCATCTCTCTCTCTCTTTCTCTCTCTCTCTCTCTCTCTCTCTCTCTCTCTCCTTCACAGCCCCATTTGCAGCCTCTCGAACCCGCCGCCAGGATCTGCAGGTATGCAATAAGATCGATCAAACAACAGTGATAAATATTGAGCCAATTATGAAATTTTCATTAATTTTTTTTCAAAAAATAGTGATAAATTACAGCAATTAATAGTTCGTTTATATTAAATTACAGCAATTAATAGTTCTATTTCAGACTATTTGTAATGAATCTAATGATGAAGTCTAATGATTAGTTAATGCTTACCTTATTAGATAATAAATTAATAATTTAGTATTTTATTTAATATTTATATTTAAAAATTAATAATTTATTGTCGTATCCTTAGCTGTACCCTGGGATACACCGATACTTCAAAACAGGTGCCATACCCGTATCGGATACTTCCCGATACTCCGATACGATGGGATACGTATCCGATACGGCTACGAAGTATCGGAATTAAAAAAAAACAAAAAAAAAAAATTCGATACGGCGGGGATACGGGCCCGATACGTCGGGGATACGGCCCGATACGCCGGGGATACGGCTCGATACGTCGGGGATACGGCCCGATACGCCGGGGATACGGCCCGATACGTCGGGGATACGTATTGGGTCTAAATATATAATATTATACATATATATTATATAGGGTAAATTACACATAGACCCCTTGTATTATGAGCGATGATCACTTACACCCCCTATAGTTTGAAAACCCAAAACATAACCAGGAGGGGGTGCAAATGGTGTGTTTTTCAAAATAAAGGGGGGGATTTGTTGGGTTTTAAACATGAGGGGGTGTAAGTGATAATGGGTCAAACCCATCTGGTGAATCACACTAATTGGATGCCACGTCAACTGGTGTAACAGACGGATGCGATTTTTTTTCAGTTATAACTTAACCTCAGATCGCTCAGACTGAGATCCTGTGGCCGACCTTGTTGGTGAGCGAGAGAGGGGGAGCGACCAGGCGACGACGAGGCGGCGACCACACAAACCAGGTGACAACGACGAGGCAGCGACCACACCGACCAGGCGACGACGACGAGGCGGCGACCACACCGACCAGGCGACGACCAGTGCTCAGGTTTTTTTTTTCTTCTCTTCTCCTCCTTTTCTTCTTTTTTGCTGGACAGACTGAGTTTCGCTCGGATTGTTAGGGTTTCGGCCGCCGAACCTTGCCGATTTCAGCCGAAATCCATCTTTCCGATCTTCTGCTGGACGGATTGAAGGGCAAAGTTGCTTTTCTGGGTTTTAAATCCAATGCCTCGAGTGAGTTTTGCTCGGATTGTTAGGGTTTCGGCCGCCGAAACCTTGCCGGTTTTGGCCGAAACCCTAACAATTAGGCTAAAACCCACCTTGTCGATCTTCTGCTGGACGGACTGAAGGCACAGTTACTTTTTTTGCTTTTTTTTTCAAATCACATGATTGAAGGAATGATCGAAGGGTTTTTTTAAAAATCCAAAGCCTCGTGTGAGATTCGCTCGGATTGTTAGGGTTTTAGCCGCCGAAAACTTGACGGTTTCGACCAAAAACCTAACAATCTGACTGAAATCCACATTGCTGTTCTTCTGCTGGACGGATTAAAGGTACAATTGTTTTCAAACTATTTACTATTCATATTCTAGCACAAAAATTATTATATTTAATTATTAATATTATATATATATATATATATATATTAAATTACAAACGTATCCCCGCCGTACCGCGTATCCTAGTTTTTTAAAAATCCACGTATTCCCGTATCCGTATCCCCGTATCCGTATCGGTGCTTCCTAGGCTGTACCCGTATCCTACTTTTTTGAGAGTATCGCCATACCCGTATCGTATTGTACCCGTATCCCGTATCCGTATCCGTGCTTATTAGGTTGTAATTAAGTTATTATTGGACTTCTATCATTTTTGGGGATAATAGTAGGTTCACTATTGCCCATTTAGGGCTCAAGTAGCTTGCTGGTCACACCAGAATAGAAATGGAAGGGACATGTTGGATCTTTATCAGCAGGAGTTAATTTCATTCGATGAATGGTTTCTCACGAAAGTTTGATACAAGAAAAAGCTTTCCTTCACAACCTTTCAAGGAGCCATTTGGCATGTGAGGCCCACCATGGTTAATTTCCATAAAGTTGGGGATTTTCAGTTTTAGGGTTGTTTAAAAGTGGAAGTGGTTAAAATTGGATTATAGAAGATCTTGGAGAAGAAAAAACTTATATAAGTATGTAACCCCCTCCTTTACTGATAGTTACTGCCTTGCTATGTGTAGAAATTTATTTCAGACATTTATTAGGAAGTTTCTGATCAATCCTATTATGTGCTAATTTATGTGTTTTCTTCGTGATTCTTGCTTTCCTCTTGAAGATTAATTGATTCATGTATATCTATAATAGTTCGACATCAATATCTTGGTATCAAAGCTGGATTCTGAACCATTTAAGAAGATACCGATGCATGAAGAGGGTGAAGTGCACGAGGTAATCAACCTCACCAGATAGAGATTATAGGCCGTAAAAGGCCATCTAGCAAGCAGTGCAAAGTATGTGACATGATGGGCATGCATATGCTTGAGAGGAAGAAAGTAAAGGCGCCTGAAATGACATCATCGAATACATCCGAAGAGGTTCTCAAGAATGAGTGTGATGAGGAGTCGACTGCTTTAACAAACCAAAGCATGATCAGCCTGAATGTGGTGGCTTCACGAGGAGGCTAGTTAAAAATTTTGAATTCAAACAGAGTCTAGAATGATGTGCCCAACTCTTGCTTGTAGTATTCTGCTTTTTTATCATTTGAATTTTCTTGTACATTTATTCACTATACAAGAGGGCTTCATATATATGTGGAAGTTAACGGCTGTTGTTTAGGGCATAACATTAGCACAGTTATCAAAGTGATTTTGAAACTCTGATATTTCATTACATTCGTGGATTTCAATGCATAGGTTAATGTGTTTTCTAACATCCAGTGACAAACACTCATGTGCATTGATCCCTTAGCGATCTGCTCTATATCATGCATAGACGAGCATTCATCAGTGCATCTGAATTTATTCTGAACATGTTACATACCATTAAGATATGGGAATCACCTCTAGTCTGGCTGTTTAGCTTGTTATGCGATGAATGTTGTTTCTATATCAAACCATACTTATTCACCCTCCACATGTATTCTTTTCTATTACAGGAATTCTTGAGATTGCTCCTTGGTTATTATAAACTGTACAAACCAATACGATAAGTCGCTCTAGATGCTGATTTCCTTCTAGGTTTTATGCAGTCTCTCTAGACAGGTTTTTGAGAGGGCTTATAACATAGGTTGAAGGTAATCTTTGTTGTTTTAGGGAAAAGCATTAGCACAACTATCTTAGCGACTTCAAATCTTTCCTATCTTGACATATTCATAAGTTTCTATGTAGGACAAATGTTTTTAATATACAGCGAAGCATCATCCATCTCATGGGCAGTGATCTGTTAGTGATACGCTCTATACTGTTCACAAATAAGCATTCAATTGTACGTTCACATTTGTTTATGAGCATATAATGTACTTTAACATATGGGGATGATCTTTGATTTGGCTTTCGGTTCATGAATTGGGCCTCCAAAATAAATTATATACCCTACATCAAACCTTGCCTTATTTGCCCTTTCTCTATCTTTTTCCTGGTCTAGGTATTCTTGATGATTGTTCCTAGGTTGCATAATCATAAACTGCATAGACCCTATTGCAAGTCTTTCTAGATGCTAATGGCCTTCTAGGTTTCATGACAAGTGCCTCTCTTCCCTAAGGGTGCCTTGGACAGTAATTCCCCCCCAATTAATATAATGCGAAGATTAGGTCTAGAGCTGGTTGTAAAATGTTATAAAATATGTAGAGATCACACTGGTTAAGGTATGCTATCTGTTGATCATTTTGCTATCGTTTTTTCCCTTGAATGGGTTTTGAGAGGGCTTTAATTGTTTGTTTAACCTTTTCTGTATTAGGCATATTATGATATCTGCTCATATTCATGTTTATTTTTCTTGCATCTGGACTTTCTCGGGGCTTCTGTTTTATATATCTTGTGGGAAATGTATGATCATTTATTATCATAAGCATAATGGCTATCTGGGATGTAGATTTTAGACACTGATCCTTTCATACTTTAATTAATCGGTTGTAACTCGACTGTTCTTGTGTCATTTTCTTTAGGCTTTATTGAATGTGTTTTGTTTAAATTTACTTTAACCACTGGCACAGCGATGTGGAGAGAGCACTAGTTGAAAAGCTGGCATGTTTCAGGGCTTCCTCTGAGGATCATTCAATCCCCTCGAAGGGTAATGGTTTTCTCTTCAAGGTGGTTGGCCTTCAGTTTCTTTAACAATTTTGTAAGCTGTTATGGTGCATCTTTTTGTAGGGACTTTCCAGCCCAGTGTCAAGAAGCACAAAACAAGGAAGAGACAAAGCCAAGATAGGCGGAAAGGGACCAAACATTCATTATGGAGCTCTATCAAGAACCTTTTTGGGTATGTTCCAGTGTCATAAGGTCATGTGAATAGTTTGTTGCCCAATACCAGACTACTAGTGCAACCTTGAGAAGCCGAAGCACCTTGATGTGCTCTTTCAGCTCTCTGTTGGCCCCAGGTGGCCCTCCGAGTCTTCACCAAGTAGTGCAGGATCGAGATCTTGAACATTAGTAGCTACTAGTAAGAAACCCGGGCAATGCCCGAATGTGCTTGATGCACGCCATTTGGCAAAGACGACTTCGCAACTGTTCGAAGAAGTGTGAAATCGTGAATGTGATTCACTTGTTAGAGAGAGAGATTAACATCAAATGACCATTAAATGCTATTGAATAAAAATTTACCATCTTTATGGTAGGTTTTTAAATGGATTTAAAAGAGAGCCGCGTTCACACACGGAAGAAGAATTCTAACTCTTTAAATGACGTCCACGTGTCACAACACGGGAGAGAGGCTTCCATTTTAGTATATAGTATAGATGAGGGAGAGGAATGCGCCATCACTCTTCATAGAACCAACTTGATTAGCGAGTTGTAGCTATGAGGGAGAGGAATGCGCCATCACTCTTGGCAATTGGATCTACAACTCGCTAATCAAGTTGGTTCTATGAGACGTAAGTGAGTTGTATGCCCGTGTCAAAATATACGCTCAAATTGAAGACAATGTACAAACTCAAAAACCAAAGACGGAAAGACCACTTGCCGCCAATGTCATGTCTAAGCTACCTCTACCTGCGTCGAGCAAGAGGACCTAGAAGCAGACCCATAGTGATAGCGACAAGTGTGACTAGTCATCAACTTGTTGCACATGTAATACCTCTTGGCTAGTTTCGGCTTGGGGTTGAGGAGTAAAGTATGTTTTGGGAGAAGACTGGCGAGGATGACACATGGTTGAGACCGTTGATCTTATTCAGATTGGGCTGGGCCGCTGAGCCTATACTTTAGAGGTAGGCTTTGTACAAGCACTCTAGGTTTTGGTAGAGGCTATCCATGCAGCCCATCATGCGATCTTTAGAGAGGAGATTCACGATGGAGCTCTTAAAACGTACCTTTTATTTATATAATTCAATTTTTTTTTCTAGTTTTTAAAATATTTTTTTATTTATTTTTAATTTTTTCAATTTTTGAAAAAAGAAAGATCGGCACCGATTTCGGTTCGTACAGGCCGATTCCGAGTCGTATCACCGGTGGCCCGGTACGTATTGGTCCGGTGCCGGCCAATACCGGTACCGATGCCCGAATTTTAAACCTTTTCCTATGGTGCCTCCACGGCGTTAAACCAAACTCATCCTCAGGGAGATCCACGAAGGGGAGTGCGCCAACCACTCGAAAGGATGGTCTTTGGTAAGGAAAATAACAATACATGACTCTTTCTAGCCCTAACTTCTCTAAGACACTGAAGACTACACCAAGAAATGTATACAATGTCAGAGAGACGCTCTATGCCTGCACCAGCACGCCAAGAAGCTACACCCATTATCCACCCCCTGACTCTTCAACAATGGGGGCTGGACACTATGAGACCCTTTCTGATGTCAATAAAAAGAAAAAGGTTATTGTTAATCGCAACTAACTAGTTCACCATGTGGGTTGAGGTTGTCCTTCTAAATAGAAGCAGGGAAAACAAAGTGCAAAATTTCATATGCCGTAATGTCATTTGCTGATTTAGATTGCAAAGGGTTGTGGTTATTGACAATGGTAGGTAATTCAATTCATGCTAAAAGGAGTTTGGTGATCAACATGGCACCGAACTCTTCCTCTCAAAGTCGTGCTATCCACAAATGGAACGGGCAAGTCGAAGCCACAAACAAAGCCATCATGGATAACCTGAAAGAGAAGCTCAAGGGGGATAAAGGCCACTAGGAAGATGCATTGTTGGTAGTTCTCTGGGCGTACCAAACTACACTTTGACATAGGAGTCCCCCAAGAATTTGACGTTTGGATATGAGGCAGTTATGCATACATGAGGACATCAATTGCCAAGACACGTGTCAGAGATGACTTGTTGCAACTGACTTAGACCTTCATGATGAGAGACGTGACTGAGCCATCGCCAAATTAGATTCCTATCGGCAGAAGATCAAAAGAGCATACGATAGGAAAGTCAAGCGACGACACTTCAGACTTGGCGATGTGGAAAAACTTCGATAACATGAAAGAACCCGACCACAGTAATCTCGGTCCTAATTGGGAAGGCCCTTACATTATTGGTAGCATAGGGAAGTTGGGGTGATATTGGTTAAGAGAACCAAAATGAGATGTACTAAGAGATTATGGAACAACAGTATACTTACGAAGATTTTACCGATAGATCAATCCATGGTTAAATTGGAAATTTGACATGTTACAAGCAAATTTGTTCATAATTTAGTCTGGCAGACTAGAAGCACCCCTCGTCGGTTGCTTGAGGGAACCGACCTGAGAGTGACCCCAAGTTAGATGAGGTGGAGCGTCAACACAGTGATGCATACTAATGCAATATTTAGACTAGTACTATTGTACTTGTGTAATTTTTTCACTTTTGAAGAATGAACATTGCCCCCATGTATTTTTAGTTTTTATGTATTTCAGTGTGTTTGGTTTTCCGCTAGCTTTTCCATCGGTTGTCTCCAACCTTCGATTGGACGGAGGAGTGAACAAACACAGCCTATTTAAGGATTTTTATTTTTCATATTTAATTTCAGCAAGGCCGGATAATGGTTGTTAAAAATATGTAATTATTTTAGAATTAGTGTATGTGATAATTAAATATTATGGGCCTAGATCCTACATCCCTCATCCAGGTCATGCAAATTATTTGCGGGTATATTGTACGGAAGTAGGGACTTCCGAATAGGTTAGGGTTTAAGACGGATTTGTTTAGAATTCCTAATTGCCATGGAGGATTTTAAAATTTTAAATAATCAGGTTCAATATGTTTGAGTCAAAGAGCATAGGTTCATGTTGTGTATGGGATCTAGTCAGGCCGACAACATGCAAGTAACGATTTTTATTCTAAGGCTTAGCATGATATATGGTAGAGGATGAAGAATTTTAGGTGGATATCACCTCTTTTATGCACGTCGGAAACTAGGGGAAAAGAACTAAATTCCTCAGAGATCGTCAAAACTTCACGGATGTAATTGGGCTTCTTCTCACGAATGTGGGCAGCAACACACGTGAGGAGGAAGATGCAGGATTGTCGGATGAGGTAGGAGGGCTCATAGAAGGTCGTACGGACCTAGGGTGACCTCGGAGAAGTCATGGGGTGTCCTTAGCAAAGCAGGCCAACCTAGGGTTCCTACATATGCCCTGCGGGTGCCCTGGAGACCTGGGATACCCTTGCAGTAGTCGGTAGCCCTGGGGTCCCTATCGGTGGCTGTGTGGGACCCTGATAGGGATCAGTGGCCGTGGGGTGGCTGGTGGTCTGCTTAGTGGTCGAGCGGGCCTCAACAGACCACGGGGTGGTCGTGTGATGGATGGCTAGCTACCGAGGGGTCAGGCGGGGACCGACATTGGATTCCGACAACTCTAGAAAAAAGATAGAATTTATGTGAAACATCTAAAACACACTCAATAACATCAAAATCTCTTCACCCTAGGTTAGGAAGGATTAAACGTATCTTTTGACTCCATGGTACCTATATGGTCCTTTCCGAACTCAAAAGGAAAAAAAAAAAACATTTCCAAAATGACTTATGTAGTCTTTTTGGAACTTAAGAGACAAGGGGGAAAAAAAAAAGCAAGGCTCTCACTGATTGTATTGTAGGAGTTGTATTGTATCTTGTGTGTGTGTGTGTGTGTATATATATATATATAAATATATATATATATATATATATATATATATATATATATATATATATATATATATATATATATATATATATATATATACAGAGAGAGAGAGAGAGAGAGAGAGAGAGGGGGTTATGTTGAGCTGTGAGCTGCGGTAGGAGAAAATGAGCTGCGGGTATTTTGACCCCACTAGAAGTTTTGGAATTTGATGAAATTTGGTGAGGGTGTTGTCTAGGGTAAGATGATCATCCTCACCAATTTTCATCAAATTCCAAAACTTCTAGGGGGATCAAATAGTCAAAGCAAAATCTGCAGATTTTAACGGTGACTGCGGACGGCAGATTTTACTTCGACCATTTTACTCCCCTAGAAGTTTTGGAATTTGATGAAAATTGGTGAGGATGATCATCTTACCCTAGACAACACCCTCACCAAATTTCATCAAATTCCAAAACTCCTAGGGGGGTCAAAATACTCGCAGCTCACTTTTTAAATCGGCAACTCACAGCTCACTGTAACATTCCTCTCTCTCTCTCTCTCTCTCTATATATATATATATATATATATATATATATATATATATATATATATATATATATATATATATATATATATATATATATATATATATATATGGGGGTCAAATAGTCGAAGGAAAATCTGTCGCCCGCAGTCACCGTTAAAATCTGCAGATTTTGCTTGGACCATTTGACCCCTCTAGAAGTTTTGGAATTTGATGAAAATTGGTGAGGATGATCATCTTACCCTAGAGAACACCCTTACCAAATTTCAAAACTTCTAGTGGGTCAAAATACCCGCAGCTCATTTTCTCCTACCGCGGCTCACAGCTCAACGTAACAGCCCTATATATATATATATATATATATATATATATATATATATATATATATATATATATATATATATATATATATATATATATATATATATATATATATATATATATATATATATATATATATATATATATATATATATATATAGGGGCGTGTTAGGATGCGGCGTGCGGTGCGCACCGCAGCCATCCGATGCACCGTTGCGTGCATCGCACACATGCAGCGGGTGCATCAGACGGCTGCGGTGTGACCACACACACCGCACGCCGCATTTTATGATTCCTCTTTCTTTCTCTCTCTCTATATATATATATAATAGGGGAGGTTTTTGTGGGAGGTACAAACAACGGTCGTGATCTGTCTTTGGGAGGGGGACAGAAAAGAGGGGCTAAGATAAATTGATGTTAGGGCGAGTGAGATTCATCTAGGGAGAGGGGAACGACTAAGATTGAATGGGGTTGAATTGGAGGGATGCAATTAAGTGCATGAAGAAATAAATGTGGGAAGGACCTGATTGTGAAAAGAAAATATTTTTAATCGTTTGGAGGGCTTTTATGTTAAAAAATGACATATTTGGTACTAATCTTATTGTTTATTGTTCACGCATATAGCTTTCACCTATACGTGGTCCTCCCTCCCCCATAATTGCTCCTGTCTACCTATTAAAACCGAAAGAGATCATCAGCCGTTGTAAACAACCGAAAGAGATCATCACAGCCGTCGACTTCTCTCTCCATATCTCTCTCATCGTCCGTTTCTCTCTCTCATCTCCGATCTCTCTCTGCCACGATCTCTCTCTCTCTCTCTTCGTCTCTCTCTCTCTCATCTCCAACTCTCTCTCTCTCTCTCTCATCCCCCACTCTTCGTCCATCATCCCGTCTCCCCCCTATAAAAAAAACTCCCTAAAACCCATTCCGTCAAAGAGAGGAAGATGGTGACCGGAGGGTGGCCGATGTGCAAGTGCCCGTCCGGTGGCCGGTGTGCATGTGGCCGGGGCTGGGTTAAAGGGGTTGATGGAGGAGGAGGTGGAGGAGGGGCGTAGGAGGAGGTGTAGGCGGTGCTGGTGAAACTGTTGTCAAGGTCAAAGGATTCCGGGAGGAAGAAGGTCAAGGTCGTCTATCATCTCGTCCACCTTTTCCGGCCGGGGCCGAGTCGATGCCGCCATGCAACCCAACCGCCGCCCGACCCATCTGTCTCGGCCGCGCAGACCTCGGACTCCGCTCCCATTCAACGCCGCCAACCCCATTCCGCCGCTGCTCTTGATCCGTGGTCAGCGGTGTCGAGGTGTCGGGATCGTCACCGGTGACCAAGAAGGGAAGGATTCTCTCTCTCTCTCTCTCTCTCTCTCTCTCTCTCTCTCCCTCTCTCCCTCTCTCTCTCTCTGCGTTGTCAGTGCAGCCCCGCCGGCATGGGCGGAGCCCCCCTGAAATCCAGTTTTTTTTCCCCTCTTCTGTACTCTATGTTTGGGGCCAAGCAGGAAACATCCATATGTTGCCCCCACCTCCACACCACGTCTTGGAGAAAAAAAAGTGTAAAACTCTTAGAAGCATATTCTGTTTTACTTTTTGATAACGTGATCCCCACTATTCTTCACCAATGGATGCGATAGAGCGAACAAAAAGGAGGCTTGAAATTGTACAACACAGCAAATGATGAATAAGTTTACACTATTTTAGAAGAATAAGTTGGATTCGCCCCTGCCCGCAGGCCTCCGGTCAACCTCGTCCGCCTCCAACCCTCTTTCTCTCTTCCCATCGAGGCATCTGGTCCAAGCCCCATCACTGGCACAGGAACCTGCAAACGGAGAGAGAGAGAGAGAGAGAGAGAGAGGTGGGAGGGATTCAACGAGGTCAGTGAAAGTACCGAGAGGAGGACTGAGTTAAGAGGGAGACAGCGGGATGCGTTTGTCCCGAATTCTCAACCCAAAAGACTTAGGCATCAATCATGGCTTTCCTATGCCTGATTGTTTGACGTGAATTCTATTCACTGGGTCGGGATTGGGTGCAACGGGTGGCTGTGATCCCGACTGCTTAGCATGAATGATGTGTCATCAATCTGCCAATTTCTCATAGATCCAGCATTGAGTTATGAAAAACTCAAATGCTTTCCCCTTTTAACTTCTTCTCAACATTGAGTCATGAAAAATATTTTTTTTCTTTTTTCTAGAGAAAGAGAGGGCAGAGCTTCCTCATAAATCTAGCATGGCGATGCCATTGTTGGACCTGCCTTCGACGACAAGTCAAGTGATGGTTTTGGCACACAATTGGTTGTGGGTGGTGCCATACATTTATAGATTTTTTTTTCTGTTTTTTTTAGAACTCCACCGAGTATATAGATGTCGTTCTGTTTTTTGTTTGAGAATGAACAACTCAATTTTATTGTGAGAATCAAGCTATTATGATTATCTAGGTACTAATATACGTTCTTGAGATGTTAACCATCTTCTTTTTTCCTAAAGCTTCTAAGGGTTATAGAGAGCATATCATAATTGATTTTTTTTGAGGGGTTACCGGGGGGGTTAGGCATATGCATGCGTGGGATTGGGAGGGGAGGATGTAAGGAGCGGAGCATGAGGGCCTATGAAAACCAGACCAATGGGAGGTACTTTGACAGAGAGCACGGATGTTAGGGCGGACCAGACCATCTTCTTATCTCTCTTCCTAAAAATCTGCCGCACCCTCTCCCATCTTCATCCGATCCCAACCGCCCCCCCTTTGTGAACTGATCCTCTTTATCCCCTTTTAATTAGTAGGATTTAGTACAAATTTCATTACACCGATCAAGCTTGCCGAGTGATGCAGGCGAGGCCTACTACATGCAGATTTTCACAGCTGATCGTGTATTTTCATCCCCTCCGGAGATCCAGGAAGCCGATCGTCGATCCGTCTGCATCAGTGGAAAGCTTATTCGAAGATCTAAAACTTTGGTTTTTATTTTATTTCGATCCGACTGACGGATCTTTAGTTATTTGCCTTTTTATTTCTGGTTTGGGTAGGTGCGAGCCATGTTCGCATCCGGTTCGAGCCACAGATGCCGAACTGACTCGTTTCTATGTTTACTTTTTAGCCGTAGGATCTTAGGTCGTTTTAAATCTCAATGGATGAGATTCAGAAGGAGCCAAAACCCCAACCGAACCCCTGTCACCCGGCCGGCCTCCCTTTCCCGCGGACACACCCGCACGGGCACGCCTTGGGAAGCGTGCCCACATCTTCCTCTCTCCCTACCCGCGCGGACCTCTCTCCCCTTCTTTCCTTTTTTGTGTTTCTTTGATTGTTTCCCCTATAAATCCTAAAAACCCTAATTGCAAAAGGGACGATGATATGAATTGAAACCCTAGAACGGAGAAGCGTGTGCGCTTGTTCGATGTATCTTCCGAAGACTCTTCCTCGCATCTAGTCTTTTCTTCCTTCGCACGCTTCTACCTCGCCGCCTCGCCTTTCGTCTACGACTTCGCGAAAGATCGACGCGGAGTTCCTCCATCTTCAAAGATCAACTCGTCTCGGCTTCTTCAACCTTTCTTCTGGACCACGTCCCCCTCTTCCGCCCCTTCATCTGCAACAACGGAGCATCGGATAGCCGCCAGCATTGACCAAAGGATAGTCGCCAGCATTGACCAAAGCACGAGTTCAGATCTCCTTCAGTCGGTCGGCCCAATGCGCACACAGCCGCACGCGGTCATTGGAGTGCCTTTCACGTTTGGGTCGTCAGTCATTGTGCGGTTGTGATGTGTGCCGGGGACACCGACCGAAGCCAACCAATTGGAGATCTGAACTCAGAAAATAGTATGGACATGGGAGATGGACGCAATGCACGAGCACATGATGTTAGCACGGGTTTTTTGTCTGGTATAATACTAAGTGGGGAAGAGAGAGAAGATGTCGCAAGGCCCGCAACACTCCATTTGCTCCGATCTTGGTTTTGGAGAAGATAGAGAAGACAAAACTAAAAGGCATTTGTTCTTTTGTAAGCCATTTGGGATTGAGTGCGATTCACCAATCGGGTTGGGTGTAACAGACGGTTGTGATTGAAGCCAAAACTGAAAGGCATCTGTTCTTTTGTAAGCCATTTGGGACTGAGTGCGATTTACCGATCAGACTGGGTGTAAGAGACGGTTGTGATTGAAGCCAAAACTGAATCACAACCATTCTTTTGGATGCCATTTAATAGGGGTTTAATGTACATATATCGTTTCGGGCTGGGTCTTAGCTCAAACCAAACTATTTGTCAAGACTGGTGCTTAAAAGCATCTTCAATAGAGGGCTTATCGCTAGCTCCCCTTTTCTTATTTGAGGAACCAAACTAAAACCCTTTTAAATGCTAAAAGGCAAGCATGACTGTATCCGACCAATTACCCAACTCTCATCCAATCAAACATCTAAAACACTGTAGTAGTATTATAGTAATGTTCAGCAACAATGCCCGTCATCGCCCAAGAGCGCCCCCATCGAAGATGGCCAATGCAGTGCCGACATGAACGAGTGTAGTGTTAGAAACGGTCGACGATGGTGGTGGTGGCAGTCAATGGAGGTGGCAAGAGGTTCAGGTATTGTCCTGGGTTTGTGCTGCTCCTTAGGCGCTCGCGGGATGTGTTTTTTAGCAGCGGTATTGGTGACAGTCGATAGAGGATGCGAGAATTTCGGGCATCGCCCGGGGGTGTGTTGTCGCTGAAGACGGCCATTGCATTTCCAAAGCTGCCGAAGGCGGCCACAAAATATTGTCACATTCCTCAAAATATTATCACCGCTTACGAAATATTGTTATCATCCTCGAAATATTGTTACCTCCCTCGAAATATTCTCGCCGCTCTCGAAATGTTTTATTACCACCTTTAAAATATTGTACCATTCTTTGAAATATTATCCTCGCTCTCAAAATCTTTTGTGTGCCGACAGGCACAGGCATTACTAGTGTATATATATATATATATATATATATATATATATATATATATATATATATATATATATATATATATATATATATATATATATATATATATATAGGGCAGGGATACTCTAACTTATGGAATGATTACTTCTGCAATTACACATCGTCTTTTACCTAACTTAGAGGTTTCAGAATTTGATGAAACTTGGTGGGCATGTTATTTATAGCAAGCTTATTATCCTCGTCAAAAAATCATCAAATTCTATTACCTCTAGGGGCATTAAATGTTAGAAACTTTATCGACCGTTCATTTTAACTATTAATTTGAATAGCAAGTTTGATGCCCCTAGGGGTTATAGAATTTGATGATTTTTTGTGAGGATGATCAACTTGCTATAGATAGTATCACCACCAAATTTCATCAAATTCTGAAACCTCTAGGGTAGGTAAAAGACGGTGTGTGATTTCATAAATAAGATTCCATACCAGTATCCCTTCCCATATATATATATATATATATATATATATATATATATATATATATATATATATATATATAGGGGCATGCTATGCTGCGGCATGCTGTACGTGCGGCACCTTACCACAGCCGTCTGATGCACGCGCTGCGTGCATCGCA